>JALPQD010000300.1:3042417-3060024 GCA_023101885.1 Typhlomys cinereus | reverse complement strand
ATGATACTGCATGGTCCTCTCTCACCGATCAAACATCCCACGTTTGTTATTCACGCGCACTTTGTCCCAGCATAAGTACTCTTTCATAAAACGCTTTGCCAACGACAATTGAAACGCTTTCTTTTGAAGAAGACTGACTAAGCAGCACATTAAGTATACGACTTAAGGATTTTGAAAGGCTTGGATTCCACTTATTTAGCAAAACAACAGGAGTAGCGCACCATCCCTTGATCCAAAACAAATCCGATATCTTGTCTAAACTGTGGGACTTTTTCTGTAGAGATTCTTCAGAGTTCATATGGACAAACAACTATGGTCATCCCCTAACAACACCATTTTTCATTATTACCCCAATGGCACTATTCCTCTTGTGGCTCATCTTATATTTATAGTGTTGTGATCTCGGGAAGAGAAAAAACGTGGGTATTCTTTCTTTTCCTCCAAACACATTAGCATAGAGAGCAGAAGGGAAGGAAAACTTCCACCAGGTTACTTCCAACTTGATCTGTAATGAAAATCTGTGATGTTTCCAGTAATACAATCTTATGATCCTGCTCTGGTGGGCAACCCAGTGGGATGCTAATATCCTATGTTGTTTTGATAGGGGGCTTCATTAGCTTCCCTGACTAATAGTAAATGTGGAGCTTTCCTAGACCTAGAGTGGGGTTTTCCATGGTTAATCTTTGTTTTGGGGAAAGGAGCATTATGTATACATACAGTGTGGTTCTGTTTAAACAGTAATATTATCATTAATATAATTATAATAAAATATAATATAATTTAATAATTTATGTAATATAACTATTACTTATCAACTGGGGAAGCAGTAGGTGCATTTTATATCCCTTAGCTTTATAAAATCCATTTCATACTTTCTGCTTTCCAGTATCCTCCCTCAGTCCTGTAATTTTTTACCCTCAATAGTCCCCTCTCATATCACATGATTTCCACTATTTCTTCCAGAAGACAAAGAACTCGCCTTACCATCCCAAATCTCTTCAGAGGCCTTTTCCAGATTCCCGGATTTACTGACACTTCCAATTAAAACTACAAATCTAGGAATATTAAGCAATGATATGGTACATGTGGTATTTCTCTGCTGGTTCCGGCAATCACACACACTAGGATCTACACAGTTACATCAGTTTTCTCAAAAACCTAATTAATTTAACTTTTATTTACAACTGAACAAAATTGCATTGCATATACATACCACATTTTCATTATCAATTTATTAGTTGATGCATATCTAGTTTAATTCATTTTTTTAGTGTTTGACTGTGCTTTTACAGAATCATTGGGTATATTTATGCCTAAACAAGAATATTCAATTACCTGTGTACATGCAGTGTACGTGGAAGGCCGAGTCAGGAGGATAATGATTTCAAGGCCTTTCCATGATTCATAGAAATTTTCTGAAACAGCGTGGACTCAATCAAAAGGGTGCCACAAGAAATATACTAAATAAACAAACAAATGAATAAACAAACAAAACTCTGTACTATCTAAGGCAAAATGAGGAAAATCATTTTCAAATTGATGGACTTTTTGAAGATTTAATAAGAGCATTTGTTATTTTAGACTAAGATGATGATAAAAACAATGCACTGGAATAACAGAGAAAGGTAAGGACTGATAATAGATGAGCATGAGAGAGGAGGTGTTTGACAATCAACTCACATGGTTGGATAGGACTGTGATCATAGATGTTTATAAAGATTTGCAAAAGAGTGTGCATAATACCTTCATGTATAATATTTTAAATGGACACACCCCAAGTTTTCACGAAGAGAGGAAAGAATAGATGTATCACTGCCAAAGAAATAAGTAGAATTCAGCAATAAAGAGGTACGTATTATTTGTATAAAATCATCATGCTTGAATATTTGAAAAAAACAGGCTCTGAAAACATAGTGAGCCACATAGTGAGTATGTAGTTTTACTCAAAGGAGAATGTAGAAAAGAAAACAAATTTAATCTGCAGCTATAACATGTGTTTTAATGTTTGCCTGGTATGATTATGAGAAAATTTATCTGAAAAAATTTCATAAGATTATGAAAATGTGAATAATGTCATACTGTAATGATTACATGGTCACCTTCCTGCTCTTTGGGTTTCTTGATGTGGACCACCCCCAGAAGGAAGCTTTTCCTGAATTCTTAACTTATGAGAATCTAATAGTATTCTGATTTCTGTATTAATAAATTAAAGCATAGAAATGGTTTCTCAAAGAGGACAACAGGAAACAAACCACAACCAAATACAGATGTACAACTTTCTAGTTTTTTCCTTCCTATATGTCCAGGAAGTTTTCCCTTAGGAAGCTCTTCTTACTTATTGGAAACACATGTTGCTATAATAGCCAAAGCACATTCACTAGACTAGCAAGGCCTAAACTCAAGCTTCCTCTTCAGATTCTGAGGCACAAAAT
Source organism: Typhlomys cinereus (assembly GCA_023101885.1). Classification (NCBI taxonomy): domain Eukaryota; kingdom Metazoa; phylum Chordata; class Mammalia; order Rodentia; family Platacanthomyidae; genus Typhlomys; species Typhlomys cinereus. Next base: position 3,057,592 of record JALPQD010000300.1, on the reverse strand, counting down.
TCATGAAATTTACTCTTATGGAAGAGAGAGCCATGGACTGTGTATGTAAATCATATATTTTCTGCCCCTTGTTAGAAAATGTTTAAAAATGGTTTGATCACCACGTAAAAGCTATGTGTATTAATGTATTCAGAGAACAAATCTGAGTTATGCCTGGGAAACATCATCAAACAGCCACACCAAAGATCTGTCCATCGCTTTCTAAACCTTCCTCTAACCTGTTAGTGCCATTTGAAATTTTCATTTCCACCTTCATATTCTGCAACAGACACTTAAATAATACATAAAAAACTTAGTTTTGTATATTTTTGATCATACAGAGACTTTTACATAACTTAGAAGAAAACAGTTGCACATTCTTTTAGCTGTTTTCCTAATATCAGCACTAGTTGGACATCAAAGACAGGTGAATTTCCTTCCTCCCTTCCTGACTCCTCAGATCAACACCAGAACGAATGGAAACCCCCTGTCTGTGTGATTAATTAAAAAGGACAAACCAGCATGTTTCTTCACCTCTGAACCTGGACACATTTGTCTTCACAGCAGCCCCTCTGACTTGGAGCTGTACTCTTCCAAGTGCTCAGACCACAAACACTGCGTCCTCAGTACGAGGACTTTTCAATAACTAGCTATTATTACCACTTCAGAGTAAATATATTGTGGTGCTGCTTTCATTCCCATGCAAGGTGCTTCAGAATCTTTTGTAAAGAAGAGAAGCCCACATAACTCTCCCCTCTATCTGCACAGCTGCCTCAACCAGGGTATTTGCATACTGCTCCCTAGGGAGGACCTTCCTCTCCTAGAGTGAGATAAAAGCTCAGCTGTGTGCTTGCATTGACCCATCCCTGTCCTCAGTCCACCTTCTCAAAATGGAGTTTCCTGCCCAGCTGCTGGGGCTCCTCATACTCTGGATTCCCGGTAAGGAGAGAGGGTGATGAAAAATGAAGAATGGGGAGTGGGGTTAAAACCTTGTACCCAGGACTGCCCAGGCATGTTCTACACATGGTCGACATGGCTGGAATCCTCCAGGAAGGGCTCATGAGCTTAGCTCTACGGCAGCAAAGATTCCACATGGGACAGGACTTGTGTCCTCTGAAGACTAACATGTGTGGTATGGGATGGCAGAAGCTACTTGTTAGTCTCATTATAGGTTCAATATATTGGTTTGACACAAATTGGCATTTTGGTTTATGGAATAAAATTATATGCTGAATAGTAAAAATCAGACTTCCAATAAATAATTTAAAAGAAGCATTAAAGTTTTCTCATGAAGTTTATATCTGACTTTGAATTCATCTCTTCTAATTTCAGGTTCCACTAGTGATATTGTGATGACCCAGTCTCCAGCCTCCCTGTCTGTCACCCCTGGAGAGTCAGCCTCCATCTCCTGCAGGTCTAGTAAGAGTCTCTTACACAGTGATGGATACACCTATTTGGAATGGTACCTGCAGAGGCCAGGGCAGTCTCCACAGCTCCTGATATATGAGGTTTCCAATCGGGTCTCTGGGGTCCCAGACAGATTCAGTGGCAGTGGGGCACAGACAGATTTCACACTCAAAATCAGCAGGGTGGAGCCTGAGGATCTGGGAGTTTATTACTGCATGCAAGGTACAGAGTATCCTCCCACAGTGATACAGACACCAACAAAAACCTCCCTGCTTGAAGCAGCCCAGCTGCCAAATGTGCTGCTTGTATGGGGAAGAGCACAGCGCCCTCTGCATCTGTGTGAGAGGGAAATGCTGGGAACTCAGGGTAAATGGCTGCAGCTAAGGGCTCTGGACCATCAGTGTCTTGGCTGCATGAGAAGAGCCACAATGTTATCCTGCCCATACCACAGTTTTGCTATCACATCTGAAACAGGAGGAGGGTGTGGAAAGGTCTTCTCAGCCACCAGCAGTTGCAGAGCTAATGCTGGAGGAGGACACATCCTTACCCATCATGCCTTGCCTGCCTTCCTCACTCAATTAGCATTAGTGTAGCAGCTATGTAAGAAACACCTGTGCTCTGTGTTGAATTGACAGTTATTATCTAGTTACTTCATTTACCTGCTTTTTTAGTGTTTTTAATCTAAATTCTAGTTCATTTAATGTAAGTTTCATGAATCCTGCTCGTGTATGCTTTCTTTTTCTAAAAAGTATGTTCCTTCAGTCAAACTTTCATAACTTGAATTTTCACTGATGATGTCTTTCCCTGAGCATAGATGCCTACTTTTTTTTAAATTTTTTTTATTATTATTACTTATTCAACGGTGCGCATGTGCGTGTGTATGTGCGCGCGCGCGTGTGTCTGTGTGTGTGTGTGTCTGTGTCTGTGTATGTGTAGAACCACGGACGAATTCGCGAACCACCATGGACGCCTCCACCTCCTTCTGCCCCGGGATTCACAGGCTCCGCCCAACCAGGACCAGAAGCGCAGGCCGCCCCCGCTTCCGCCTGGCGTCTATACGTGGGATCTGGGAACTCAGGACCTTCCGCCTGCAAGGTGGAGGCTTAACCCCTGAGCCACCTCTCCAGCCCCCCTACTTTTGTCTTCCCATTCTGTCTTTTAATATTGTATTTAATTATCTATTTATTTTGGAAGACACACACACACACACACACACACAGAACATGTTTGGAAGAGGTTGGGATACAAGCGGATGTCAGAGAGCATGTTTCCTTCTTGCTTGTGGACATTCAGGGATCAACTCATTGTGTCAAGTTTGTGAGCAGTTACTTTATCCACTGAGCTATGCGAGGCACTCCCATTCTTTCTTTTTAAAAGAATTTTCCTTTCATACCTACTTAATGATTGATTGTCCCTGCCCCCTCCTTTTATCCCTCTTTCCTGTCCTGCCCTCCCCTTCTTTAAGCAGTGCATATCTCTCCCACTATCTGGCTTGTTTTTCTGCTTGTTTGGACTGCAGGGTTTCCTTTGGGTTTTCTACTCATGGTTCTGTGGCAGTTTATGTGGCCTTTCCTTGTGTAGACCCACAGATAGTCACCCTCCCCTTCACCTGTTTAGCCTTTTTAGCTGCCAGATTAAATCTGTTTCCAGTCATAGCTGTCAATAAGTGAGAACATAGTAATATCAATTTATTAATTGTTTTCTGGTTGTATTGCATTTATTCATCTCCTTATAAGCTCATTTTGCTTATCTTTGCGGTCTGTATTTTCTTCCTGTAATGGCAGGATTTGCTTTCCTTTCTCTTTTCTTTTGAGGTTTATGCAATCAAACATTTTCAGAATAAACTACCTTTATCTTGTTTCTGGTAAAAGATTCCCAGAAATACTTCTTGAGATATTGCTGCTGTAGTAAATTTTATAAAACAGTTATTTTTGTTATTTCAGAATATGTCAGAATATTTCTTTCATATCAGAAATATTTCTGTCCTGGGAATCATAATTTACATTGCCAGGATTTTTCTTTGTCTATTTTGGAAAAAGTTTTGACTAAATAATAAATTCACTCCTTGATCATTTGTCTTTGCTGAGTCAATTCTTCATAGCAGAAGAGCCCTACCTTACTTGTGACTTAACATTTGTCTCTCTTTATCAGCTTATTCTTGCCTTGGGTTTTGATTATTTAAGTAAAAGAAGCCTTGGGCAAAGTCTTTGTGCATCGAATCTACTTGGAAATCTTTGGGATTCCAGAACCTGGATGTTCTGAAGACTTAAGTAGAACAAGGATGTGAGGTGTCTCTCTGTTTTGAAAATAGCAGATGTCTCTAAGGGCTGCATTAGTTTGTGTGCCTGCTCACCTGTTTCTGAAGGATGCAAAGATCTCTTCGGAATATCGCAGCCTCTCCCAAGGTGGCCAGCATGGGGAGACAACACATGCCTGAGAAGGGACCTAGGATCCTGCTCTCCAGATCTCAGTGTTTACAACACCAAGAGGCCATTGTTTGCCTTAGTGTTTTTTTCAGATTAAAAAGTCCCCTCCTGTCAGAATAGTATCAGAAGGTCTTTCTCTGGGCTTCCTCAAACAGGGAGATGCTGTCCCACCTCTGCTCCTAAGGCTTCTCCTCTGGATTTCAGAAGGGAGTATTTGGACAAAGGAAAAAGTTGGGATGATGGTTAAATTTCTGATTTTCTTCCTTAATTGGCATCCCTGCATCACATGGAATCTGTTCAGTTTTTAGATCTGAACCTAAAAAAACTGTTTTCTTTCCTATTAGTAATATTCCATGTGTGGTTTCAGCATCCAGAGGTGACATTGTTGTTTCCCATCTCCAGGTATCCTGTTAGTGACTCCAGCAGAATCAGTCTCCATCAAGAGTTGGGCCAGTCAGGACATTAGCCCAAGCTTACACAGAAAAAGAAAAAAAAATTGCATTTCTTTTCATCAAACACACTTCACGGTCATTTCCGGGATCCTTCGAGGTGTAGTGACAGTGGATCAAGACAGATTCATCCTCATCATCAGCAGCTGGAGCTGGACATTGCTGCAGCTTGTTACTGTCAGCAATGTTTCCACACTCCTCCCCAGTGACTGACAGGTCAGCACAAATCACCAAGGGAAGCAGCAGCCTGAGCCTGGGCTGCTGCAGCTCCTCCTAGAGGGAGGCATTGCCCCTACTTTAGATATTTCTCAGATGCAGTGAGTCTTTAGGAGTTTGACAATTTGTTAATTTTCACAACTTTGTACAGTTTTATGTCTCCCTTTTAGAAGTACAGATCAGAAAATAGTTGTTTGGAGAATGTGAATTACTCATAATTTTCAAATTCTACTTGAAAACAGATTTAAACTATGAATCCTACCCAACTATTGAAAGGAAAATAGTTCACAGTTATAAGTATTTTCAAAACTATGAAAAATTTCTCTTATTTAATGCTTTGAAATAATGATATATTCCTAAGAAGTTTCAATGGAATATTCAAGAAAGTCTCAACCAATTATTGCTAGCTTCCACCAGGATTCATATAGTTTATAATGACATACATCAAGACCAATATACTAAATGGTATAATGCATAAATGTTGAACTTAGCACATTTTTCCTAGTTATCTTATTTAATTAAGCTCATCAATAATTTATTATTTTGATTGTGAAAGCCAACTATTTCTTAGGTTAGTATGTATGTAGCATTAATGTGTTTTTTTTTCTTTTAACTATATGATCTTGAGGTATTTTCTTTCTGTGATAGTCTTTCTTTCTCCCCAAACTGATGAATCCCTGAAAGAAACCTTTGAAAATGGGAAAAGATTGATTTTAACTCACATCTACAGAGGTTTTAGTTTGCAGCTTCTGGCTCTGTTCTGTGCTGCAGCATTGGTTGAACATGATGGTTTAGTGTGTTGATGAAGGAAAGCAGTGTACCACATGGTAAATAAGAGACAGGGAGAGAGAGAGAGCACTTACTAAAGTTTCCCTCTTTCTCCAGGTAACATCACTGATTAATAACAAAGTCAAATTTGTAGATTTTAAGTTTTATAATAGATATTGTCTCTCAAAAATTAACATGTAATTCTATTACAAGGAAAACCAAAGTTTTGGCCTATGCATTTCTTATGCAATGAAGAAACACAAAGAAAAACTAGGAAATGTACATAAGACCAATCACTATACTTAGCAAATGAAAATACTCCTGATGAATTTTTGTCATGAGAGCAGCTTCCTATATCTGGCCTGCACCTGGACTTATCATGATACACTTCCTGCAATCTCCAGTTCATTCTCTACTATGGTTGTCTGAGCTAATCACAAGAGTCTTGAGACAACACTTCAAAAGAAATCACCAAAAGATCCTGAAATCTATTTGAAAATGACCAGGGAATTTTAGGCACTTCTGGCTGGCGATTCTGTGAGATGCAGAACCTGGAAAATAGAAAAAGCAGGGGCGCCTGGGCTGTGCCTGCAGTTGGTGGTCCTGGGTCCATTCTGATCTGACAGTGTTCTGAGATCCACCTTGGCCTCCCAACTGCCAACAGAGAAAACAGGATGGAATGTGCTCTCCTTCCACACACTTCTTGTTTTCTCTCTGTAATAATTGTCCATTGCTGCAACTGTGGCTCTGACCTGCTCTAGGAAGCCTCTCCTGGCAGACATTCTCCACACTCTTGTACGAGATAAGGAAAAACATGCCCTGTATCCCATGTGCTGCCTACAGCAATGGGTTCTCTGGTGAGGTGGAGGGTCGCAGAGGGTAAGCCAAGAAGATCTCATTGCCAAGTCCAATGTTTCATCCACTCTACACTGGTAAGCTGTTGCTGTGACCCACAGACCTGTGTGGCAGGGAGGTGCCGGGTATCAGTTAACAGTAGATGCAGATGACGTCCTCTAAGAGGCTGCAGGAACCAGGGATTCCAGAGAAACGTCCACATCAGCATCACAGACTCAGCACATGGACCAAGACAGGTCTTGTGACAGCTGCTACAGTCAGAATTGTCATTGTTCCTCTGTGTGTGTGTGTGTGTGTGGTGTGTGTGTGTGTGTGTGAAAGAGAGAGAGAGAGAGAGAGAGAGAGAGAGAGAGAGAGAGAGAGAGAGAGAAAATGTATATGTGTATGGGGCCATGTATAAATGTATATTTACTGGGGCACTCTGTATACTGTAGATGTCCAAGAATGACACCAGAAATCATCCTTGATTATTCTACCTCCTTACTGATTCGATCTCTTATTTCCCAGGTTGATTATTAATTTAATGTGTGATTTCCTATGTTCCACTTTCCAGGGTTGAAAATGCAGAGTCCATGCCATTTCTGCCTGTCATATTTATGTGGATTCTGGGATCAGATTCCATTTGGGTACCAAAGACTGAATCCCTGAGTCATTTCTCCACCCTTCAGTCTATATTGCTATCATAACCCTTGAAATTCCTTGACTCTCTTAATTTTATGTTGTTAGTCCAGATGAGACTAGTGGGCTGTGTGATGTCATTTTTACCCAAGAAAATACTTCAGATGTGTTTTGGCATATCTGCTACTGCAGCTGAAGATAAGAAAGGAAGCAGCTTTCTGTTCAGTGTCCAAGTATTTTAGGGTCTAAGGGAATCTGTTTTTGCATAATCCTCCACAGGAAAGTCCACATATCTGAGATGATATAAATGGAGGTCACTGGAGAGGAAACAGATTAGAATGGGTGACTCAGAACACACACAGCATGATGCAATCTTCATCTCCTATTTTATGTTTTCTGTTGTTCCTTGCAGGTGAGAATAAGGGATGGGGAAATTCATCCTCAGAAAGTAATTCTCTAGAAATCTACCAGAGAATCCCAAGAGAGTATCACATTCAATGTGTGCTGAGACAAGTTTTCTCCACGTGAAACTGATCCTTCATTTTTTAACATTTGTGAAAGTGTGAATTTATTTTTGTCAATAGACTCTGTATTTGCAATGACATTAACATATCTTGTGAAACTTTGAGCTTGAAAATGAGCAACACCATCACCCAGTGTCCTGCTGCACTGTCTGTCAACCCTGGAGACAAGATCCCCATCACCTGCCACACTAACCCCAATGAGAAAACAAAGTACACTTGGTATCAACAGATCCAGGCCTCCTACAATGTTGGCTCACAAGCACATTAACTCTGGCCTCAGGAGCCCCATGGAGGTTCAATGGCAGCCGTTCTGGATTTCATGCTCTCCATTACCACTGTGCCAAAAAGCGATGCTGGCAGTTACTACTGTGTGGCCAGGACGCCTCGGTATTACTTCCCCATAGAGAACCTCAGTGCCCAGCCGAGTCTGGCACAACCATGAGCCATGGGGTCTCAGGAAAGCTGAAAGTACTCGGAAGTCTTTCTTTAGTGCTTTCATCGGTGTCAGTGTTCACTTTAATTTCTCACACTATTAATTCAGGGAAAAGATGGATGTAAAATGAATATTCCTATTTAAGGAGCAGGTTAACCATAGAGCCTAATAAAGTATAATACTTAATCGGTTATTCTTTTCAGAGAACTACTTTGTAAATACTGAAGACATGATGAATTCCTTTCTCTGTGACACTGAGTAATGAAGACAAATACCAACTCACAGTATCACTTCGTGATGAATTGTAAAGGAAATGCTTGTATGAAAGAACAAGCCTTCAAGTGTCCTCCATGCACGTTACTTAGTACTGCAAAGAGGAAGTAAAGTGGAATCAGATCAAAGGATCAATATATCATATCATGAATCAGAGCTTTATTATAGTTATTCTATATAACTGCTGTGTTGTGATAAACTGTGAAGATATGAGAAATTCCAGAGGAAATGACCTATGAAAAGAATCATTGTTTGTGCTTAAAACTCATTTAAATGCACAGCAACAACAAAGTTGTTGTATTGCCATGAAGACAGACAAGGGGAACAATTGAATAGAGCATCATCTACAAAGTTTTTTTTCTTTGGATAGTTCATTTGTGACAAATGAGATTTTTTCAGAGAACTAGCAAAAGATCCTTCTTTTTTTCAATTTATTTTTTCCACTCACACAATTTTGATAGGTACCCCATTCCCCTCCCTCCCTCCACCCTTCCCTGGATCCCTTGTTCCCTCTCCCCTTTTCCTCTTCCTTTCCCCCCTCCTTCCCTTTCTCCCAGTGCCCCTGTCTCCCACTCCTGGAGCATCCTTTAGTGTGGATGTCAAACTTAAAGAGTCTTCTTTCAAATAATTATGGTGGATCCATTGGATATCCATATTTTGAAGTCAATGGCAGTGGCCCATAATTCAAAATATAGAGTTATGAAAAAGAAATTTGAAATACAAATTTTGAAATATATTTCCAGAAGTGTCATGAAGGTTTAGGAAACTTCTTTACTGTTTCCTAAAGAGTAAATGTAAATATCAAAGTGCTTACATATGTGAAATCATAAAGGAATAAAACTTTGAAAATAGAAAATAAAGATAGATAAATTCAATAAGTATGCACAGTTTTTGAAAATATTTCTCTGCAGCAAATCATCATTAATGATTTCTTTAACCAAATATGTCTTTCATGTTTTATTCATTCCCTTGAGAATGAGAAGAAGGAGATAGAAAGAGAAAGTCACATGTGTGCTTTGTGATTATGATGATCCAGGCACAGATTTTAAGATGTCAATGCTCTATCTTCCTTCAAATGGGGATTCTGAGATTCAAACTCAGGTTATCAGATTTTGGATCAAAAGCCTTACATCCTGAGCTATCTTGCTGATTCAGTTTTAATAAAATATTCTATCCAGAGACTCTGGGATAGTAATACAGTGTTATTATTTTATCTTTTTTACTCCTGTGTTACAAACACTTTGGAATAGAAAGGGTGTTTTGATTGTGTAAATCAGCATTTTATTACAGGAACTATGGTAGTAGATTTCAAATGAATGTCTGTTTTGGCTCACAGGATCCACTGTACATTGATTAACATGTTATTTTTAGTCCTAGATTAAAGTACTGCATTATGGAAGGATCACATTTTTCAAGAAGTTGCTCATCTCATCACAGCTGGCCAGACAAGAACTGGGTGAGACTCTATGCAATCTTCAAGGTCACCCCACTTGAACAGCAGAGCTTACATGAGGCCACGCCCCTTAGTGTTTGTCCTGCACCTTGCGCAGTGCCAAGGGCTGAGGCCCAAAGCTCAGCACAGGAGCCTGTGAAGCGCTGTCCGCACATCTCCTCAGGTGACCAGCAGAGGAAGACAGAATCACAAGATGAGCTTAGGTTAGGGACCTGCTCTCCAGACAGTCCAGGATGCAATGAATATGAAATCCCATCATTTGCATAAGAACTTCTTTCATCTGAAGAGTTCTTGCCTCTTAGAATATGATAAGAAAATCTTTCTCTATGTTGTGCATGAACCATATCCAAAAGGGAAGTGGGAAGATGCCGTTCCCATCACAGCTCCTTGGGCTTCTGCTCCTCTGGGTTTCAGGTAAGAGGATCTGGACAAAGATAAAATGAATTTAGATACATAATTTTTATATACTTGAAGTCCTGCCTCATATACAGTTTTTGAAATAATGTTAGATTTGATGTTTGTCTTTCTTACTACTAGTGCTACATGTGTAGTTTCAGCCTCCAGAGGTGATGCTGTGCTGACCCAGTCTCCAGCCCTCCTGTCTGTGACCCCCAAGACAAACAGTCTCCATCAAGTGCAGAGTCAGCCAGAGCATTGGTACAAACTTATACTGGTACTAGCAAAAACCTGAACAGTCTCCAAAGCTCATCATCAAGCTTGCTTCCCAGACCATCTCTGGGATCCCCTCGAGGTTCAGGGGCAGTGGATCAGGGACATATTTCACCCTCACCATCAGTAGCCTGCAACCTAAAGATCTTGCCTCTTACTACTGTCAATGATTTACAACTGGCTCCCACAGTGATGCACCATGACATGAACCGCTTGGGGAAGCAGCAGTGTGAGGCTGGGCTGCCCTAGCTGGTCCTCGGGGTTTTGCCACCCTGCTTTATTACATATCTATAGCAGCCATGTTTTCTGCTGACAGGGAGAACTGACTGAAGCTGGAAGCTCCTGTGCACCTCACCTCTCTTCACCCCCACTTCAGTCCAAGAATTATATGTTGCACCATGACGTTCCTGATTCAAACTTCCTCTCACTGTGTGAAAATGTAAAGTAAAATGCACTCAGCCTGCACAGACAAAGTGACACTGTGCTCTTGTGATACTTGTAGGTACACTTGAGACCACGTCCTCATTCACACCATGACATCAGTCTTACAAAGAAGAAACATGATTCCCAACTTCATGCTTCATTATAAACCTACCCAAGGTTATGTTCACAATCTAAGTGAACACTTTGTGAAGAGAATGAATGTGTTTTTTATTGCCTTAGGAACTGTATAATATAACCTGGTTAATAAGTAACGAGTGGCAGCTAGTTGTACTTATGAATTTGACTATTTACAACTGAACATTTCAGGCATGCCTATGAAGAATTATTCAACTTATGAGAATTTCTCAGCAAGCCTACAGGAGATTACATAATTGATGTGAAAAGATTCAGTCTGTACCATTCTCTGGGCAGATTGATAACATAGAGAGAGAATTGGTTTTGGCAGACTGGCAAGGTAGACAGCATGTCCCTTCTCTCAGCTCATCCTGTGGGTATGGTGTGGGCAGCTTGCTCTGTTCTTGATATTTGTATATCTCTCCAATTATGATGATCAATATTAACCTAGAACCTAGAAGCAGGAATTACAATGAATTCATGAATTGCTTGGTTCACATATTTGTCACATAAAAGAATAGAAATATGAGACTTAAGACAAAGGCATTTGTGGGAAATGTGTTTTTGACCAATTTTCAAATTTATGAATATTATTCATTTATGGGAAAATGTATTGTCAACCAAGAAATAAAATGACCAAGGAATGTCTTGGAGCTGACATGTCCACAGATCTTGTGGACTCTCCTTTGTCATGAGTTCAGATGTGTAACTGAGGTCACAACTTAACAAGCAGTTGAATCATAGACAATTGTCCAGTGCGTTATCTTTTAGATTCCTTTTGTCCTGTTTCTATCCATAGACTAATGCTACTCCTAGCTGTAATCAGAGATGCTTCTCTTTGCAATGAATGGTGGTGAAAACATAGATGCATAGCTGCCGCAGTTGCTGAAAATACGTGACAATTGAGTGTTCAACCCAAATAGTTTTTTTTTTATCACCCAAACCTAAGGACTCATGAGAGAAGACTGAACAAACAGTATGTCGACTTTGAAGATGAAGAACAGAGCAGTAGCATGATGTGGCTACTGTGCTCCTGATTTACACAGCTTGATTTTTGATTTTCTACACATGTCCTGGGCAAGATTAAGTACAGCATCATTTTATGATGCATGGAAGGCTGCCACTATAGCTGATATGTAGGCAGTTGCTTGCTATCGAAGTGGGAGAGTTGTATTCCTTGGGGGTTGTTAGTGGAATGTTACTCATGCTCCTGTGGATACCAGATTCTTGTGTGGGGGCAGCATTAGTTATACTCAGTGGGCTATTTGTTTATAAAGAAAGAGAATAAAGAAAGGACAAGAATGTAGACAGCAGTAGCATTACATGGGTCTGGGAGTGGTTGATATGGAGGTGGATATGATCATGATGCACTGCATACATGCATGAAGTTGCCAAAGGAGAGGAGCATGAACTCAAGTGTGTGATATAATGTGTTTATATCATTGTATCAAATGAGTTAGAATCTTTCATGGGCTGCACACCAGCTTCAGGATCTGGGAGGAACTGCAAAGTGAAGAGTTGTATGTTCTTCCAGTGATGTGGTCACCTGTGGAATCCTTTTATTCCTGAATTTGATTAAATCCAAACAGGCCAGGTGAGGCAGCACATTGCTGCACCTCCTGTAGTCTGAACTACTTTGGAGGCTGAGGCAGAGATTACTGGACTTCCATATTCTGGGAAGTAGGGTTTTTACCAATCAGTTGTCCACACAAATTCATCATCATTTAGTGACCTTTTGGGAGTAGAGGACCTCCAGAACGTCTAAATAATGTTGAAGTGCCTGAGTTTGGAAACAGACAGTCAAAGCTACAGTGCTAAATCATAAAACCCAGACAAAGTTCTTTTTTCACAATGCACTTCAGCTTGGTCATTCCCAAGGGACAAGTTCATTTAAAACTCAACTTGAACCTGCTCATGCATTCTGTTCTGACAAGGACTGGTACTCAATGGTGGTCTTGAGCAACACAATACATCAGTTGATTTAGTGGATCTAGTGATGGTTTCTTTGCATGTGATGTTTTTAACACCAGAAAGACTTATATGATAATTAGTATTTTCGGTGGACTACAAGATTCCATACTTGTTTAGACCTTGAAAATGATTGATGAATTTCAGTTGTCTACACCAGCACCAGTTCTAGCAGACCTACATTTTTGTAAGCCTTAGATTACACCCTCAGTGGATCATGTCTTTTATGACATCCATCTTTCTATTTCTTGCTCATGAGCTCTAATTAATATATCAACCAAGTGATACATGCTGTGATGCTCTGTGGAATGTCCACTTGCCTGTGTATGATACTTAAAATAAGTCAGTCTACATTTCTCCCTATCAAGACCTAAGATATGATATGATTTTTTTTAATTTTTTTATTATTATTTATTCAACTGTGTGCATGTGCACGTGCACACGTGTGTGTGTGTGTGTGTGTGTGTGTGTGTGGTGTGCGTGCGTGTGTGTGCAGAACCACGGACGAATTCGCGAACCACCATGGACGCCTCCACCTCCTTCTACCCCGGGATTCACAGGCTCCGCCCTACCAGGACCAGAAGCGCAGGCCACCCCCGCTTCTACCTGGCGTCTATACGTGGGATCTGGGATCCGAACTCAGGACCTTCCGCCTGCAAGACGGAGGCTTAACCCCTAAGCCACCTCTCCAGCCCATGATATGATTTGTTTTAAGAAAAGCAGTATTTCCAAGGTCACACTTAGAATGTGCACATTTGGAGCAGCAACACCAATCTCCCTCACATCTCTGCATCTCAGCAGCTGGCCAGCAGAGGAAGACACAGCACACAGAGAAGGAACCAGGGATCCTGGTCTAAGGACAGTCTGCGCTTTTAGAACAGTAAGAATGCTCTTCATTTGCATAACTGCTTCTTCATCTGAAAAGTTCCTGTTTCTTAGAACATTATAAGCCTCACTATGTACTGTGCATGATCCACATGCACAAGGGAAAGCAGGAAGATGGTGCCCTGTCACAGCTCCTTGGACTTCTGCTCTTCTGGGCTTCAGGTAAGAATATTTGGCCAAGAAACATGTGTAATTATTTTTGCTCTTTATAGAAAGTGAGACATAATATTTTCCCCTTCTAAGTACTTAAACAGTGTCTTTCATGCACATGGCCACATTCTCCTAATGCTGCATGTGTGGTTTCAGCCTCCAGAGGTGATGTGATGACACAGTCTCCAGCCCTCCTGTCTGTGACTCCAGGACAAACTGTCTCCATCAAGTAAGGCCAGCCAGGGTGTTAGCACAACTTGCACTGGTACCAGCAAAAACCCAACCAGCTCCAAAGCTCATCATCAAGTATGCTTCCCAGAGCATCTCTGGGGTCCCCTCGAGGTTCAGTGGCAGTGGATCAGGGACAGATTTCACCCTCACCATCAGCAGCCTGCAGCCTGAGGATCTTGCCACTTACTACTGTCAACAAAGTAATAACCTACCCCCACAGTGATCACACCATGACATAAACACACCTGGGAGCAGAAGTGTGAGGCTGGGCTGCCCCAGCTGTCCTCCTGTGGTTTATCCACCTGCTTCAGAGTGGTTTTTTTCTAAACTGAAAATTTGGCCTTTATTCTTAGACTTATTATTGCTTAATGATAAAATACATTCAACATGGAGATTCTTTTAAGCTATATGCTCTTGAATCTCATAATGAGCAAACAAAAAATGAATAAAAAGGAACTGGCATGATACACATTGAACACTGCAAAGAAAATACCAGACAAAACCTTAGTCTCCTCCCCTTGAAGATTAAAAATGATCTGTGACTGGGAGAAGGACAAGTGAGCTAATTTGAAAAATAATATAAAATGCTCTTGGAATTACACGTCTCTATTAAACAGATTTGTGGACCAATAATGAATTCATATAGAAAGTTAAACTTTAACCTCCATCAGAAAGTTCCTCGCTTTCTGGACTAGAGCCCCCTTTTTAAAATACTTTAGCATGTGAACACTTGGCCTTTGTGCCTCCTGTGGGAAATCTCCATGTGGTGGTACTAAATTCCAATATTTAGTGCACAATTACATGGTGCACCATCACGAAAAACCCCAACATCTTGCATTTACTGAGGTTTCCAATTCCAGCAGCCTTACTGTGAGGGAGGCAGGAGGAAGCCAAGTAAGGGAGGCTGAGGAAATGTGGCAGGTAAACTGCTGGTGTAATACTAGAGTTACACTGAGCTCCATGATTGGACTTGAGAGATGGTTCAGGGGAAAAAGTCTCTGCATTGCAACTGAAAGGACCTGAGTTCTCACCCCAGACCCTAGGTAAATATGGCTGGAGTGGAAATGGCAACAGTCTGCACTTCCATCCGTGGAAGGCACAGACTTTGAAACCCCAGAGGAAAGCAACTAGGAGGTGGAACAATCCAGGATGATTGCTACATAGGCACACACATTGTCATCTTCTATACTCATACACCCACACATGTATATACCCATACCTACATACACAAAATGAAAATGGGGAAATCCATAAGAAAAGCATTTTCCGTCTCTATAGTGTGTCTAAAAATGTTGGTTCCAACCCCAAAATTA
>JALPQD010000300.1:2784818-3036872 GCA_023101885.1 Typhlomys cinereus | reverse complement strand
GCATAAAAGAAAACTTTTGATTTAAAATAAACAGCCTTAAATCTCATTTTGAAATGAAAATATTAAATAATTAATAAAAATTTCAGTTAATTTTAGTACTTTCCAATCTTTTAGAGCCAAATATAGAGATTAAGTATAACAAAAGTAAAAGCTTTTACATTTTGTAGAAACCAGGACTTTATTAAATATGGAATAAGCACACAGCACATGGTTACAGGAGAATACCTGTATGTCTCTATAGATAAGCAATTTTTAAAAAATAAAACCTCTTCAGTTAACAATACTGAGTAGAGCCTTTGCTGGTCCATTAATGTTTTTAATCTTCTAACTTCTGTCACAAGAAAGTCCCCAATATCTGTAGGTTATCTTCAAAAATTTGTCTTTTAAGAATTTTTGAACTACCCTAAAAAATTATTAACTAACTTACGAGAAGTGGGCAGCTAGAAAAAAAACTTGTGGAGTCCATAATAAACAGGCATGGAACTAAAAATGGACTCATAGCACTAGAGGGCCATGAGGGGCTAGGGCGCCAAAGATGGCTGCCAGGGCAAGGTATGTCTGTACACCTAAGCAAGCCCAGGGAAACTGGCTTTTTTCTCTTTGGTTAACTCCCATTAGGCCCAACCCAGTTACCCTTAGGCCCAGGTGCAGCTAGAGATCTATTGTCTGTTGGATATGGAGAGCTCATCTCCATAATCCCTACCTGGAGAAGTTGGCTATCTTATCTCTGAGTGGATTCAAGTCAGTTCCTCAGCAGAAGTATTCCCTCAAGGTGTTTCCAGCAGTGGGGGATGACTTTCAAGGATGTCAAAGACCTTCAAAGACCTTAGAAACTGTCCCAGCATGGACTGTTCTAGACCTGCCTATTGTACCCCTTAACTTTCTGAGGACCCAGACTGCTCAAGGGAAGAGGGGTGACAATGCCTCTGGCTACTTCCTGCTGAGCTGGGGTGATGGAAATGAGAGCAGTCTGATGTCCTCATCTATGAACTGCTGGAATGGTCTAGTGATCTTTCATAGATGACTTTATTACTTCAAGATCCATTTAAAAGAGACAAAACACAGATAAATTGAGCCTCCAAGATCTACACAAGAATTAAACCATTATAACTGAGGAGGCATAAAGAATAAACCAAATAAGCTTAGCAGTCTTACTGTGGGTACAAGCAAGAGTTAGTAAAGAACACGTGCTTGCAAGGTATAAAAGCCAAGAACTGTAAGTATATTGGAGACCTTTCTCTTCTGGCCATTGTAAATCTCTAAGATCACATTTTAAAACCTGTCCAAAACAATGTGAACTGTCTATTCTTTGTACAGAACAATCTAAATCACTCCTCCTTTTTGAGTTCTGAAAAGCAAAGTGACACAAGTCTTTTTAAGATGAAACATGTAGGGGACATTTCCTCACAAGGAAAGTTCTGTATGTCTCTAAGCATTATCTTTAGGGTAGGACCACTCCTCAGATCTAAATGAAAACCAGCATTGATTTGCTTGTGTTGTAAATGCTGAGACTTTACCACTTTCCATTTGCATCTAAATAGGACAATTAGCATTAAAAGAGCAACTCCAGAAGTTAACCAAGTTACCAAATTTACTTGTGAAAAGAAAGCAGGTATCCTGTCCCATAACTGTTTGCTGAAGGACACAGCCATAATAATTTGAACTTTAGTCCCATTAATTTTGATATGTCAAAGGATCATTTGAAACATTCCAGGTGCAGTTAATATTGGCAGGCAGGAGGCACATGACCATCCTGGACTTCCCTCTTATGGGCCAGGAAGAGCAGTGCTCAGGACACATTTAAAGCATTTTTTTTTCTTTGCCTGCAGGGAAGGAGATTTCAGGTTTGTCAGCTTGGGCATGCCTGCTAGTAATTTATTTATCTTCTTAGGCAGATGGATCCTCAGAGAAACTCTAAGTAAACCTAGGTCAAAATCTTGCAAGGAAAAAGGAAACATAAACTTGAATTGACCCAATGTACTTAGAATCTCTTGAAAACAGATTATGGTGGATGTGGCATTTATCTTTCTTAGTGTCAAAGGAATGGGGTCTGATTAAAGTGCAGGCTTGAATTCCTGTTCCACCTTAGCAGGCATACACATGGGAGCATGTAATTAGAAAACAGATTTGTCCCCAAGAAAGAGAGCTCATACATACCAGGACAAGGAAGAAATTCCAATGAGGTTTTTAGAAGACAATTATATTTTCCTGGTTGCTAGATTGATGGGATAAAATTCTATTGAAAGACCCCCGTCTTTCAGTCAGGAATGAGGCCACCGAGAGAAAGACCAAGACCCTTCTCGCTGCAATAGCATGAGGTTTTATTTAACGACGCGCTGGGCGGCTCCAGCAACCTCTCACGCAGGAGAGACTGAAGCGGCCCCGAGCAGCTCGGGCAAGGGGTTTTTAAGGGGTCTTGGGGTGGGGGGGTTGCTTAGCTGAGGAATTTTCTATGACCTTTACAGTCATTGGTCGGCAAGAGCTCGGGTGGAGTTGGCTCTTGGTGATCGTTCCAGTCCACCTGCTTAACCGCAGGCTGTTCATTCTGGGTGACATTCATTGATGGAATTCCCTTTTGTGCAAACTTGCTTTTCCAGAACTGAAGGGCTGGAGGTCTTAAGGGGTGGGGAAATACCTGTAAAAAGCTCAAGGCTGTACATAGTTTTAAGCAATGACTAACAATGGATGCTTGGATGGCTATAAACAATGGATGCCTGAATGACTACAAGCAAGGGCTATACTGTGGGTCTGAACCAGCCTGCTTTGTGAATTTTAGGGCTGAGGGTCTCAGGGTCCAACATTCCCCCCTTTTCTATAGGCACACTCCAATCATGGAGTGTTAGTCACAGTTCTCGTGGTAAATTTCTGGGAGAATTGGAGTCAGTTTTTCAGCAGGGGTGTTCCTTCCAGGCGATTCCAGCAGTAGGGGACATCTCTTCAGAATTCCAAAGACCTTGAGAGACCCATCCCAGCATAGCTGCTCTAATCCTGCCTCACTTTCCCATAAACCTATTTGAGAATTCAGACTGCTCTGGGGATAGAGGGTGATGATTCGATCTGGCTGCTTCCTGCTGAATCGGGGCGAAGGAAATAAAAGCAGTCTGACATTCTGATCTATGAAATGCTGGTTTGGCCTAGAGGTCTTTGATAGATGGCTCTATTACCTCAAGGTTGGTCTAAAAGAGACAAAACACAGGCAAATTGAGTCTCCAGAATCTATAGAAGGACCAGATCATTGTAATTGGGAAGGCACATGAGATAAGCCGAACAAGCTCAGCAGTCTTGCTGTGGGTACAAGCAAGCAGGAGTTAGTAAAAGAACACATTTACAAGGTGTAAAAGCCAAGGAGACCTTTTTCCTCTGGCTACTGTAGATCATATTTTAAAACCTGTCCAAAACAATGCGAACTGATTCTTTGTACAGAGCAATCTAAATTATCCTCCTTTTTTATTCTGAAAAATAAAGCAACATAAGTCTTTTTCTTTTGGGGACCAAAGGGATGTAGCACCATTTCTCTGATCTAAATGAAAAGCCAGCATTGATTAGCTAATGGAGCTGCTCTGGAGCTAAACCTGGAGTTTTGCTGTTTTTCTTAGTTTACTTCTTAAGTTTGCCATTGCTTTTTCTCTCTGTCAAGCACTGAGTTTAACTTTAGGCAACCTTTTAGGACAAGGGAAAAACTTTATTAAACTTTTTGCCAACCTATGTCTCTGGTTTTAATTCTATAGCATAAACTGTCTTTCTTGGGTGCCTTAGGCCAGAGCTGCAGCCTCAAGACCAGGGCTCCCCTGGATCAGGTGAGGCAAGGAGTCAGCAGAATGGAGAACAAAAACAACTCTCTTGGCTTAGTGAATCTGGACCCGTTTACTGAAACTTCTGTGACAGCTTTACTTTTAGGAAGGACATTTTTTCCAAGAACCTATCCCATTGCTTGAGGATAATGGCACTTAACAGAAATATTCTCTCAGTATTTGCAAATCTAGACAGTCTATAATGCTGCACCAGATAGCCAAGAGGCTGAGCCCACATACTTGTAACAGAGACTGCATTTTTTTTTTAATATACAGAGAAGGATTGAGCTCTTTTTGATTTCAGAAAGAAACATATTTTACAATTAACTATACGTGTCCCCAACATTTTATAAGTCCCAGCGTGAGCTTAAGCAATATAATTATTAATAGAATAATTTCTCCTATGATAGCATCTTTTCATTTTTCTGCTTTGCGCTTCAATCCAGGAATTTTGCTTGGATTTTAGGCATATCATCTTTAACATTCTTGCTTGCAAGTCCTAGGTAATGATATATCTGCACTTGGGATGTCAGTCATAAATAACAGGAATACTGATGAGTGAAATCAGCTAAAATCAGTGGTGTCAGACCGTTGAACAAGGCACCAACATAAGTAAACACCCATATTAACACTGCAAACTCCAGAGAATCAACTAAATCATCAACTAAGAAAAGGCACCTGAGTTCTTTTATGGTGCAGTTCACATGACTGAGAGCAGAATCAATTCCTCGGATCTAGCAACATTAGATTCCAAATATGCCCTGAATGGGTGGCCTTCATCTGATTTCTGGATTGCTTGGATCATACCCTTATATACTCTAAAGCTGATAATCACAGAGAGCAGGGCCAAGGCAATGTAGGCCGTCACACTCACGATGCTGGATACTGTCAAGGAAAGCAGCAGGAACAAGCTGGCATCAAACACCACTCCAGTTTTCTTAATCTCTCTAGTAGAGGAGGTCAACAACCACGGAGCCCAAACCCCTGTGGCCAGGGTGGAGAGGGGTGCGGCAGGGGCAGAAGGGGTCCAGGCGGGCTCGGCCTGGGGACTCACGCCAGCCCGGGGCAAAACGTAAATTACCTAGGAAAGAATGTTTAGCACCTGTCCCTGGACATTATTGTGTTATACCAAGAAATTCCTAGCACCTGCCCATGGGGTTACAGTGACCTTCCCCAGGGAACAGGCTTTAGGCCTGAACTGGGAAGAAACACCAAGACCTGACAATTTTTATATTTATTTCTCCTAAATAAAGCCATGTCTTTTCTCCAGAAAATGTTTCCTTGAAATAATATCTTATCAGGTTGGAATCTTTTCCATCAGAATGGTTGGATAAGGATGCAGCATTTAGGGTCTTTAAACTGCAGACTTTTGTTACATGCTATCTGGCATTTTCTGTAATCCATGATTTTCTCTTCTAATACCTTTGGTGCGTCTAAAACCAGAGCCACGTGGATGACTTTATAACAGTGCTAAAATATTTTATTCTATTAAGCCTAAACCTTGAATATTCGGGCACTCAGGCATGTAAACAAAGGAATGCCTAAAAAGCATTACTATTAAGCACATAAGGAATCTCAGTAGTTACTTTGTGAGTGCAATGAGCCTGTCATTTTCTTGATCTTAAACATTTTAGTAAAATCAAAAGTTGACAAAAGCCTAGGAAGGAAGTTGAGCACTAGAATTTTGTGCTCCCTTGTCTATTAACATAGAAACAAAGAGGCTTCCCATTTGCACGTTAAACCCAAGGTTCTCATGAGATGCTCAACCTGGCACTTTTGGGCTTCCTTTTGCTGGATATCAGTGGCAAACTCCTTTTTCCCATCGGAGGGAAGCTAAGAGCTTCAGGCCATTTCATCGGTCTCCACCAGAGAACTCGCTCGACCCCTGGGCCCTGAGGTTCAGGGGGCAATCTTCCTCCAGTGGAAATTCCCATAGTTGGGACATAGGCCACATGAAAGCTTTCTGTGCTCACAACAGTCTCAAAGTGCCCAGTCTGGTCATATTCGAAGCATCTTTTTCCACGTTTCCCCTGTCGGGAGGGGTCCTGGGTTGATCTGCTTGGGATGCCTGTTTAACCTATCCCCTAAGGCAAATGTCAAGTTCTGATTTCTTTGCTTTCTGGTTCTTTCTCTTTCTTTTCTTTTTTATACTAAGTCCTAGGTTACCTGTCCTATTTTTAAAGTCCTAGGACAAACAGAAACAAAGGATTCTACCTCCAAGACAGAAATGAAAGCTTCCTGATGGTGCCAACCTCTCCCTTACAGATGATGGGGACCTATTTCCCTCAACAGATGAGAGCCCTCTTGTCCTCCACATGAGAGTTTACTTCCCCCTGACAGATGAGGACTTTGGCTGACATGGAAGCTAAATGAAATTCCTGTCTGTTTCACCTTAGTCTTGAGGGCATTGGGAGGCAAAGCTTTTCCTGAGATACTAGCTGGTACTTTTGGTCCAGCTCTATAGTCTCTCAACTTTCTGGCATTTGTTTGTCTAGTTGGATGGTAGTATAACTTAAAGATCTTCCTGGGATCATCTCTTGTCTAAGATGTATACAGGGCATGTCTGAGAATATGCTATGACTTGACCCTCTTTTAGGTTGGTAGAACTAAGCATTCACAATTTCTAGATAGTCCCTGGACACAGGAAGGGGAAATATCTCTCTTTTGGCTTCAATTAGTGAACCTGGACTTGAGGAAAGGACACGTGGCTTAGCAGAGTTCTGATAATCACTATACACAGTGTTGTCAGCAAAGACATCCACTGACACTGCCCGTGGTGTGGTCCGGGGAGGCCAGCACTCCACCCAACGCCACCAGAGCCCCACCCGATGACACTAAAAGGGGAGAGTCCATGGTCCACACATGCCTGAAGCTTCCTGTATTCCCTATGTTATTTAAACAGCATAGTCATTGTCTCAGATTTGAAACACTTTCCTTCAGGGCAAACATTTTTAGGAATTCCCTTCCATTGACTAACAAAAGCTAAAGTTACATTGATCCCCACTCTACTACGTAGACCAAGAGCTAGAGTCACATTGATCCCCACCACACGACGCAGACAGACAAAGGTTGGGAATCCCTCCAGGAGAGATCATTCAAGTACCAGTCTGGCCACACTCTTTGCAGAGTCATAGGTGATAACTTGGCCATAGTGGGTTCAGTGGTTTCGTGACTTGCGATTGGATTCTAATCCGATCCCACCCTAGACCGTATGTTATCACCATGGAAACGCAGAACTGGCCCAATCGAATCCCGTGGCTTTAAGAGATCTTAGGGATCTCGCCATGGGACTACAAACTCGAGCCAGAGGTGTTACAGGTTTCCCACCTCAGGCCGACACTCACTCACACATTCATACAGAGGTTAAAACATTCCCTCCCCCATTTTGCAGGTGCCCTTTTCCTCCCCCTCCAAGAGAGGCCTGCTCCAAAAGGTGAGCAGAGGTTGGTTTAGCACAGTCTCTTTTACCGTAAAGTCCAAGATTTAGAGAAACTCCCTAGTTGGCCTTGAGTCTGTTCCAAGCTGCAGCTGAGGCGGGGCCTCAGCTTCTGCTGGCCACCTCCCTGGGGGCAGGAAGGGCCCTGGTCTCAGACTTCTCATTTATGACCCCACTGGTAAGATTCCTACTGTCCTTGAGAAGTTGGGATTTTAGAAGTAACCAATTTTCTGCTTTAAACAGACAACTGAAATACATTTGAATACATGAAGCTTAATTCTTAATTTCTAATTTCTGAGGCTCAATATCTTTTGTTTTATAACATGGAAGAAACATAACAAATAATATTTTCTTTAACCATCATCTCTTATTTTCAGTCTTCTCATAACTCTACATCCCACAAACCTTCACAACATACTTTAACATTCTTTTTAAGTAACCAACTCATAAACCTCCTGTACATACTTTAACTTTCTAAGTAACATATCTCATCCCAAAACCTTCTTTACCTCTACGTATTATACATATATATTTCTTTCTATTTGGTGGTTTCCTGCTGTTTTCACATTAGTTATCCTGTAAGAAATATCCTTTAAAAGAGGCAGTAGACCTTATCTTAAAAATCATTATATAGCAGAACACAGGAGTACACCTGGGAACAGGGAATTAGAAAGTAGATTTGTCCCCAAGACAGGGAACTCGTACATACCAGGAGAATGAAGGAATTCCAATGAATTTTTCAGAAATCAGTTTTCCTTTCTGGCTGTTAGATATGTTGGTATGGGAAAACAAACTTTTAAAGGAACTACAAAAGTGATGTTACCAGATCCTAGGTAAAAACACAATGCCACTTTTTGTGAAGCTTCAAGATAAAACAAGATATTTTGGTCAGTACGTACTCAGGCCTTTTTACATTATCAAAATGATTTATTCCTAAGTGTGCACGTGCATTTAAATTGAGCATGCCAAATAGTAAACAGAGTCAAAAACCAAAATGTGATCATAAGCACGCAATGAAATTTATAGTGGCCACAGCTTGTTATTTTGAAACATAAAACCCACATATTATAAGAAATCCAAGTAACCAATCAAGTTAGAACATTTGAAGTAACTCTTTATCATCACAGGCAAAATTTTCTACCTCAACACTCAGATTTTGGGTTCTTTTCCTAATAT
Organism: Typhlomys cinereus; assembly: GCA_023101885.1. Classification (NCBI taxonomy): domain Eukaryota; kingdom Metazoa; phylum Chordata; class Mammalia; order Rodentia; family Platacanthomyidae; genus Typhlomys; species Typhlomys cinereus. The sequence continues at coordinate 3,028,469 of JALPQD010000300.1, read as the reverse complement.
CCTTTTAGCGATTCAAGACAAGATAGACAAGACACAAATACTGCAGACTGCAGATCAGACAAACTACAGACTGCAGATTAGACAAACTACGGACAGCAGATTAGACAAAACCAGATGGGGAACGGACACTTCTGTCCTTTCCCCTACAGAGAGTCCAGAGCGTCCTCTGGAACCCTCACGGTCTCTGCGATATGACACGTCTGTCTCGCAGTTTCTGACCGCCCCAAACCTCATAAGAGGAAACAAACAGACACAGTATCAAACACAAACAGACACAGACTTAAACAAAGCACAAGTAAACACAGACAGGAGCGCTCACATACCTCCAAGGCCGGTGTTGGGGCAATCTCTTGGGGGGCTCGAATCCCGGATGAGCCCCCAAAATGAAAGACCCCCGTCTTTCAGTCAGGAACGAGGCCACCGAGAGAAAGACCAAGACCCTTCTCGCTGCAATAGCATGAGGTTTTATTTAACGACGCGCCGGGCGGCTCCAGCAACCTCTCACGCAGGAGAGACTGAAGCGGCCCCGAGCAGCTCGGGCAAGGGGTTTTTAAGGGGTCTTGGGGTGGGGGGGGTTGCTTAGCTGAGGAATTTTCTATGACCTTTACAGTCTGGTCGGCAAGAGCTCGGGTGGAGTTGGCTCTTGGTGATCGTTCCAGTCCACCTGCTTAACCGCAGGCTGTTCATTCTGGGTGACATTCATTGATGGAATTCCCTTTTGTGCAAACTTGCTTTTCCAGAACTGAAGGGCTGGAGGTCTTAAGGGGTGGGGAAATACCTGTAAAAAGCTCAAGGCTGTACATAGTTTTAAGCAATGACTAACAATGGATGCTTGGATGGCTATAAACAATGGATGCCTGAATGACTACAAGCAAGGGCTATATTGTGGGCCTGAACCAGCCTGCTTTGTGAATTTTAGGGTGAAGGTCTCAGGGTCCAACACTATAAAAGAAATCAGAGAAATGAGCAAGGAGGAAAGGGCCACCATGAAAGCCCCACGTTGGGGCACCAGATGTAGCAGTCTCATGATCCCACGGAGACTCTTGGGGGCAGCGATAAGCAGGTGTGAAGTCAATGACACAGAGCCACGGAGACTCTTGGGGGCAGCGATAAGCAGGTGTGAAGTCAATGACACAGAGTCTGGAAGTCAGGTGAGTGGCCTGCCATAAGTCCCAGCACGTGGTTTTTGGTGTGTTGTCCTGTCCAGGTTGGTCCTCTCAGCCAGGCAGTTTTGTCAGCACCAGGCACAGTGGCAGGTTCTAGCTTGGGGAAGTTGCATTCGCGCATGTGGCCCACACAGACAATACAGGCCTGCCTGGACCCTTGCTCCTACAGAGTGTGTCTCCTTATTAGTCCCTTGTGCATCAAGGTTGTGGGCTTCAAAGTCTATGGCAGCTTTAAAAGATAAACAAGCCAATGAAGTTACTTGGTAGGAAAACTGACATGGACGAGAGGAAAGCTAAGAGGCTGGCTATCCTCCACAGCAGCCTTCTTTTTTTTTTCCTAGAAAAGCTGGATAATCTTGAATTTTAATAGGAGATATCCAGTTTTGTACTGTTTACTTTCAATTTTAAAGTTTCTGTCTGTGGTCTAGGAAATGTCAAAGAACTCTGACCCGTGCACATACAGTTCACAGGTTTGTCTGGATCTCCTAGGCATGGATCACAGTAAAGTTGTGCACTCAGCCCTGTGTGTTGTGATGCTCTAGACACTAGATGTGTAAGATGCCCAAGGTCATACCCAGGCAATCAGTTGGTGCTTCTGACTTCAGTGTTCTGGTTCTCGAATGCCAAGCCAGCACTATGTGCAAACACAAGGATAGTTAAGATAGAGATCAGCCATATCTCACAGTACCAAAGCCTTGTTAAAATGAAAGTCTTTCCTAGATATTCTCTGAACAGCAGCTGTGGAGACACATCTCTATGGCTCCTTGTCAAATCCAAGGACTGGGGTGACTCTTCCCTAGTACTGTGATGTCCATGCCTGAAATCCTGTCCTTCTAACAAAATGTTAATAAGACTCTTAAAAATAGCTTCTATTTACTGGTTTGAATAATTTTCTTTTTAGTAGTGACTCCAATGCCTAGCAGAGAACCCATAGCATCAACTGTTACTTGTTGAATGGCAACTCAAAAAAGTGTATTTATAGGAGCAGCCTTCATTAATGTGGAGGTTATGGCCTGACAGCTCCCTTGGGCCTGAGCTTTTGATATGTTCCCTGTCATTTCTTTGTTTGGGAACCGATTCACAAGTACATTGTTAAAAAATTCAATTTCCATTTTTGTTTTTTAAAACAAAGTAGTCTGTTTCCACAAGACTTTTATACAGACTTTTGGTTAACCCACTCCATTGTATTCTCTTTTTCTTGTTGTATTAAGACAGCTTCATGCTCTCTGAGTATTCACAGGACTCAGAAAGGCTGTTTATTTTTAATTTTCATTACAGAAACTAGTAAAGTATTCTCTAAATAATGAAAAAAATGTTCTTATTTAATGCTTTGAAATAATCATATACTCCTCAGAATTTTTAAAAGAATATCTAGGAAAATATTAATCAGTTTGCACTAGCTTCTACCAGAATTCACACACTTTATAATTACATATATCAAAGCCAATGTATTAAATGGTATAATATATAGAGGTTGAAATTAGCACATTCTTCCTTATGCATCTTTTTCAAATCAGATCTTCAACAATTTAAAATTTTTATTGTTCACATTATTTCTTATGTTATAAGGCCATGAGCCATGGGGCCTCAGAAAAGCTGCAAGTCCTCTGAACTGTTTCTTTAGTACTTTCATGGGAATATGTCACCTATGGATGTCAGTTTCCATTTAGAGCTTCATACTAAATTCAAGGACAATATGGAACCAAAATGAAGTTTCTTATTTTGGGTAATAGGTTAGCCATAGAGCATAATATGGTTTAATCCATTATTCTCTCCAGAAATGTACTTTACAAATACTTATGACATGCCATGAATCTATTTGTAATATCAAGAAGCGATGGTGTACTTTTGTAGTAACTCATAATGTCAATTGATGGTAGATTGTAAAATAAATGCTCACTTGGAAATACATGCCTTCAAACATGCTTTCTGCACAATGGCCAGGACCATGAATTATATAACCCTGAAAATGATAAAATACAGAAAATAGGAAGTAAAGAGGATTCAAATGAATGAATCAAGTTGATTTGGAAATTCCTTTGTGACAAATAAAACTATTCAAAGAACTAGCAAACAAATCTTCTTTCCAATAAAGATGACAGAAACACCAGCTATCCACATTTTGAAATAAATAAAATGTGACCATTATTCAAAATCTGGAGTTTTTAACATAAATTTTGAAATATAATTTTTAAAAATGTGGTAAAGCTCCAGAAAAATACATATGGTTCACAAAACAGTAAATGTGAATACCAAAATGCATTTGTATATAGAACTGTGAAAGAATAAAATTTCAAGAGAGAAAATGAAGATGAAGTCAATAGCTATACACAGGTATTGAAAATATTCTTATACTACAAATCATCTCTAATGAGGCTTTTAATCAGATATGCCTTTTCTTATTTAATTATCCACTTGAGAAGAAGGGAGAAGGAGACAGAAAGAGGGGTCCACACCTATGCATGCTACAGCACATACTTTCAGCATGAACTTTCAGAATTCAGTATTGTGTCCTCCCACTATAAGGGGCTTCTGGGACTCAAAATCACATTACAAGATTTGGGTTCAGGCACCTTACACACTGGGCTATTTTCATAATGCAGCTTTAATAAAACAGTCTATCCAGAGACTCCTGGGACAGTAATAAAGTTATCATTGTGAAATCATTTCTACACTTGTATTGCAAACATTGTGGAAGGGATGCACATAGCTTTCCATTACTAAAACAAAAGCCTATAGAAGCAAATTTAAAATGAGTTATTGTTGTGGCTCACGAGTTTCAGTTTAAAGTGATTAGCCTGCTTCTTTTAGGTCTAGAGTTGGAAACTAATTCATGGAAGAACCAAACTCTCAAGAAACTGGTGTTCTCACAGCAGCTGGGCAGACAAGAAGGACAGAGGGTGAAACCTCCTGTGCCCTTAAAGGTCACCCCACTTGAACAGCATAGCTTACATGAGGTCACACCCCTTAGTTTTTCCCCTGCTCCTTGCACAGTGCCAAGGGCTGAGGCCCAATGCTCAGAACAGGAGCCTGTGGATCAGGAGCCTCTGCACAGCTCCTCAGATGACCAGCAGAGGGAGACAGAATCACAAGATGTGCTCAGGTAAGGGACCCGCTCTCTAGACAGTCCAGGACTTAAATAATATGAAATCCCATCATTTGCATAAGAACTTCTTTCTTCTGAAGAGTTCCTGCCTCATAAAATGTTATAAGAAGATCTTTCTCTGTGCTGCACATGAGCCACATGCATAAGGAAAGTGGGAAGATGCTGTTCCCATCACAGCTCCTTGAGCTTCTGCTCCTCTGGGTTTCAGGTAAGAATATCTGGAAGAAGAAAAGAATCAGGAGAAGCTATGTAAATACAACATTTCCTTTTTTTAAATTAGGAATCCTACATCATACCAAGATTTGGAAATGATGTTCAGATATGAAATTTAGAATATAAAACCTTTTTTGCCTTTTCTATTACTAATGCTGTTTGTGTGGTTTCAGCCTCCAGAGGTGATGTTGTGCTGACCCAGTCTCCAGCCATCCTGTCTGTGACTCCAGGACAAACAGTCTCCATCAAATGTAAGGCCAGCCAGGGTGTTTATACAAACTTGCACTGGTACCAGCAAAAACCCAACCAGTCTCCAAAGCTCATCATCAAGGATGCTTCCCAGACCATCTCTGGGGTCCCCTCGAGGTTCAGTGGCAGTGGATCAGGGACAGATTTCACCCTCACCATCAGCAGCCTGCAGCCTGAGGATCTTGCCACTTATTACTGTCAGCAGGATTATTACCTACCCCCACAGTGACACACACCATGACAAAAACCACTACTTGGAGCAGAAGTGTGAGGATGGGCTGGCCCAGCTGCTCCTGGGGCTGCCTCCACCTGCTGAGAGCTTTTCTCAGATGCAGCCAGGCTTGAGGTTTCCAGGGAGGTTTGTGCTGAAGAAACCCTGAGGCGCTTCTGTGTCTGAACTCTCCTGACTTACTTCTGCCCTTCATGTATAGACCTGAAGATGCCTCTCCTGATCTTGCAGACAGTATCCCCCTAAGGTGCTGCATTACAGCAAAAGTCAGCTCAGTCAGGTCGACAAAGAGACTGCGCACTGCCATGATGTTTTTTTATTTGTATGCACAGCTGGGGCACCAAAATAACATGTTGCAGCTACTCTGCATTGTTGCCAATAAATTCATGACCAAACATCTTAAGGAAACAGTGATTTTATTTTGACTTATGATTCTCTGATTAGAGTTTCTTATCAAGCTTAGCAGGAGAGTGCACACCAACAGTAAGGGCTGAGGGAACTGGTCACACCAAACCCTCAGGACTGCTGAGAAGGAAAGAATCCTCACTGCACAGGTACAAGTCCCTCCTCCACAGGCTAAGCCTCCCAATCAAGTAGTCAATCTCATGCTGGTTAGCTCAGGCCTTACACATGTGCCCAGATTTAGAACTCTCAACCATCAAGGTGACATTTGTGTCTGACTATGACACAATGCAGTCATGAAATCTGTCAAGAAACGCAGAAACAGAAACTTACATTCACTTCATTACATCTCAGAAAAAAATTTGTCGACTGATAATTTTTAATCCATGTACACAATTATTTAAGTTAGTCTTTTTTTCTTTTTGTGTCATATATGAACTACCCAATCTAACTGACTCTGGCTACAGAAGCAAATGTAATCCTTTTTGTCAGCAGCTATTAAGAACCAATAGTTCCTGAAAAGGGGAGGGGCCTCCTGAGCCCCTCCTATGCCCATGATGAAGGGCTGAGAGGTTCAACTTTGTGCAGCTCTCCCAACTGCAGTGAGTGTTGAGTGCAATATCTATGTTGTGACTAGGAGACATCTTTTTCCTGCACATTAACCCATGTTCTACCTCCCCCATTCTCAGTTACTGAGGAAAAATATTTCTTCATGAGTAAGGACTAGACCACAGCCTGGAAATTTTTATTCTGGATCCTGTGCACATGTATGTGATTTTAGTAAAACATTAAGTGATATATTTGTAAACATTTTTTTCTCACTCAGATGGGCTTATATTTTTTTTTAAAAAAAGCAGGGTAGAATGGTTGTGAAAAGGGAAATGAATTCCACCAAATAAAAATATAGCACTTCATAGTTTACATATGAAAATAACGCATAGTTTCAGAAAGCAAATAATTTTACATACAAATAAAGAAACTATGTCTTTTCCTCAAGAAATTCTATCTTACTTGTCAGTGTTATAAATATTTGAAAATTATTTAACATTTTTTGTTCTAGTATTTAAGCCTGTCCATTCATCTTTGCCTACAAAATCATATTTATTTTGTTTTCATATGTATATGGACTATGGACATATAGATATGACTACATTCAAGATAACAGATGAGAGATATAGATAGCACTATAAATAATAAATTACAACCTACTGAGAAACTACAATGATAGTGGAAGTACTTCCCATTCTACATACAAAGGTTATAGTGTGAAGAAACAATTTTTGAAAAATATCCTAATAAGTCAATGGCTAGACAACTCTAGAGGAAAATGTCCTTCAATGAACAGCTCACTCTACAAACCCAGAGCAAGTGTCATGAAATCATGTTCTGAGACTTGGACTGCAGAGTGCCTCTAGAAATGAAAAGATGAGTGGGTGCTGGAGAGATGCTCATGGGGTAAATGCTTTCCATCCAACGCACAAGGACCTAGATTCGGGTGTCAGATACAAGATATAATGTTACATGGAAATAAAAGGCAGGAGTTTGCAATTCTGATGTTGGAAAACAGTCTGGGAAACCCCAGAGGAAAGCAATAAGGAGGTAGAGCAATCCAGGGTGGTTCCTGATTTCACCCTTTACCTCCAAAGGCACACACCCTAACACACACATCGTAAAAATAATTAAAAATATAAAAAACCCAAGAACTATGAAAGTAAACATAAGACAAAGTCACCACACATATCAAATGTCCACCTGGTACCAACATGCCTGCTGATGGGTGGCAGACACAGGTCTACCACCTATTCCACACAATGGATCTAACAGGCTGAAGAACCAATACTTGTTGACAAGTGAGGCCATATGAGATTCTATGTCACAGCCAGGGTGGAGAGCAATCAAGTCAATGGATCCTTCTCCAGCCTATGTCAGCACAATCTACCACAGTAGAATCTCTGGAGCGTGGTCACTGTGTGGTTTGCTCTGAGTGACTGTCTTTCCATGTTAATCTATAACATTTCAGCATCTGACTCATGTCACTGATGCAGGTCTGCATTTGACCTGAGCTCCTCAGTTCAGTGACTCAGGATGAAGTTGAAGGGTCAGAGGCTCAGGCTGCTCCTGCTCTGCTGCCTGCCAAGGACAGGGGACAACGAGTAAAGCAAGCAGCAATGGAGGTGGAGCTCCTGAGCCCTCCATGACTGTCTGGTGTCTTTGGACCAGGCAGAAGAGTGTGAAGAGCACAGGAAGAGAAGTGTAATTATTATAAGTCCCCATGAGAGCAAGATTATGAACAGGTCTTCTGTTGTAGGAGAAGTGCTGTCAGATGCTGAGCACTGGTGCGTGGGATGATGGTGCCCAGCATGTCTGCTTGGGCCCAACACTGACTCCATATGCAACACAAGTGCTGTAGAGCCCCTCCAAACCTCAGTATGTGCCAAAACTGACATTGAAATTTCTGATGGGCACGTGTATCACATGGCTAATTTATATTTCATGGATATGTCAAAAAGTATCCCATGACTTGGAGGAGACCTGGTCTTTTGCTCTTTCTCATGATGGCGTGGCTCCAAACCTCATTCTGTGACTTATAGTCATTAACAATTCTCAGAAAGTCCAAACAGTGTCCTTATTTAACAAATGTATTGCATTTTGGTCATGTGGCACAGAAACAAATCAAGCCCACTTGTAGCAGAGCATCCCCCTCACAAACAATCACTCAATACTGGTCTTTAAGGAAAGAGTAAAAATCATTTTGTTTAGGTACAGCATGGTGGTTTCAACACATCACGGAGCACACTTAACAATGGGCCTCCTTCTCTAGCATTGTACACAAAAGATGCAATACTTTGCTATTTACTTTGAATGGTGTAATGGTTACTTTAAACTATTGCTGTGAGAGAGCACTCAAAGTCAAGCAACTTAAGAAAGAAAGGGAGATTTATTCAGCTTAAAGTTCCAGAAGGAAGATACAGTTTCTCATGGTGGAGGCGGCATGGCTGGCTGGCCAAAGCTGGAGGAGGCTAAGTTACTGCAGACATCTTGGAGGTTGAGAGCTGCAAAACTGCTTGCTGAAAAGGCAGACTTCTCCTGGAGGTAGGGTGGGACTAATCCAGCTCCAGGCCCACCCCTTGTGACTGCCTTCCTCCAGTAAGGCTCCACTTCTCAAAGTGCCATGACCTTGCCAAACACATGAGACTGTAGGGGACACATTTCAAACCATGGCACTCCAACCCTTATCCCCCACAGGCTCATTGCCATCTCATTATGCAAACTTTACTCAGTCCAACTTTAAAGTCTTCATAGACTACATCAATAGTCCCAACATAGTCTAAAAGTCCAAAGTCCAGAGTCTCTTGTAAAATCAAAACACTAGTTACATATTTCCAACATACAATGGCACACAATAAACATTCCCACCCCAAAAGGAAAGAATGGGGGCATATCCAGGAAAGATCAGCCCATAACCAGTCCAAAAAACCCATCAGTACAAACTCCAAATCTTGTAGTTCCAAGTCCAACAGGTGAGCCTCTTGGACTCTCGGTTCCAAAGGGTTTTGTTTCCACCCCTCCAATGCAGCTGCCCTAGAACATGTTGCTCTCTTGAGCTGAGTAACTCCTCCCAGGGTATACAGCTCTCCTTGGCAGATGTCCCATGTTGTCTCTGGCATCTCTAACATCTTTACTTCTCAAATGAAAACCAGGCTTTAACTCCACAGCACAAACTACCCTTCTTGGGCCTCTAAACTGCAGACTTTCTGCCACATGCTGCATGGCTTCCATCATTTTTTTAAATTTTGGAGGAGGACTCCACCATCTCCTCCCTCTTGCATCACTGATGCCTCTAGGACCAGAACCATGTGGATGACTTTGCCAAGACTGGCCTCCTTGAACCACAGCTGAATCTGTTTCTCTATGCTGACCCTGGAAAAAAGCTTTTCTCACACCTGGACATTTGCTTTATGGAAGTGGATCCTTGCTTTTTAACGCCACCATTTAGTCATTTCTTCCAAAAGGATTTGTAGTGGTATAGGTGGGTGCCTTCTCTGAGGATCTTGCCCTTGAGCTAGGGCTTCTCCAATTATCCAAATTGAGAGCAAGCTTTGATTTACAAATGGAGCTAATCTCTTTAATAGCCATTTTGTTCTCTGCTTCTTTCTGGTTCAATTCTGTAATAAGAAGCCATATCACATTATCAGGACTACTTTGCTTTGAAGTTTCCTACACTAAGCACTCCAGTTTAACTTCAGGCAAGCATTCAGAATGAGAGCAAAACTTCACTAAACTATCTGCCAACACATGGCTCCATGTGTCACTCGTCCAGTTGTAAACATAGTCTTTGTTCAACTCTGGACCACCATCACAAGCTGGGCTTCCACTGCCTGCATCTCTCACAGCATTGCTCTCTTCGGAACTCTGATGAGAGAGGCCCATTTGGCCCCATTGACAAGATGCAAAAACTTTCCCAGCACAAAGTCCCAAAGTTCTGCATATTTTCCCAACAAACAGTTCCAAAGGTACACTAGCCAAATCGCAGCATTGGCCATACTGCTGAATACCTACTTCTCTTAGTTTCACAGACAGCTTCAGTTTGTGGAACAGATGCTCTTAATCTCACAACAATACCCCACAACCTGGTACCAATTTCTGTCATGGTTACTCTTTACTGTTGCTGTGAGAGAGCATCCAAAGTCAAACAACTTATGGAAGAAAGGGAGATTTATTCAGCTTATGGTTCCAGCGGGGAGATACAGTCTTTCAAAGGAGAGGCAGAATGTCTGCAGACATCTTCAAGTCTGAGAGCTGCAAGACTACTTAGTGAAAAGGCAGACTTCTCCTGGAGATAGGGTGGGACCAATCCACTTCAAGGCCCCACCCCTTGTTTAAACAGTAATATTCATATATAATTACAATATATAATTATATATTATATATAATATACAATATATAAAATATTCATATATAATGTAATATAATTAATATACTATAATGTAACATAACTATTACTTATTAACTGTGAATGCATAGGTAGGTTTTTATATACCCTTAGCTTTATTAAATCCTTTTCACACCTTCTGATTGCCAGTATCCTCTACCCTCAATCCCATAAATTTTTTCACCCTCTATAGTTCCCTCTCATATCACATGATTTCCACTACTTCCTCCAGAAGACAAAGAACTATCCTCACCATCCCCAATCTCCTCAGAGGTCTTTTCCAGATTCCTGGATTTATTGACACTTCCAATTAAAACTACAAATCAAGGAATATTAAGCAATGACAGGGAATATGTGGTATTTCTCTTGCTGGTCCTGGTAATCGTAATCACTATGATCACACAGTTACATCAGTTTTCTCAAAAACCTAATTAATTTAACTTTTATTTACAACTGAACATAATTGCATTGCATATACATACCACATTTTCATTACCAATTTATTAGTTGATGCACATCTAGTTTAATTCATTTTTAGCTGTTGTGACTGTGCTTTTATAAAATACATAAATACTTACAGAATCATTGGGTATATTTATGCCTAAACAAGAATATTCAATTACCTGTGAACATGCAGTGTACAATAGTAGACTTAGTGCTACCCTTCCATAAGCCCTGTACATGGAAAGCTGAGTCAGGAAAATAATGATTTCAAAGCCAGTCCATGATTCACAGAAATTTTCTAAAACAGCTTGGACTCAATCAAAAGAAGCCACAAGAAATATCACTAAATAAACAAACAAATGAATAAACAAACAAAAGCACACATATTCCCCAAATACTCTGTGTTTATTTGATTATGAGAAGCATTTCACTAATACAGAAACCTGGTCAGGAAACTGCTGAATTCACAGCAATTAATCAGCAATAGAAAATTGTGTTATTTCACCAGGCATCTCCTCTCCTAACATTCAGTTTGGAATATGGTCATAGGTCAACTCCAATGGGCAGAGACTTTTACTCACCTGGGATCCACCATGAAAGACAATGAGAGAGTAATATGTGGGAGAAGTGTCCACCTCTGGCCTTTAATACAGAGGAAGGGAAGCCCAAAGCTCATCAGCATGTAATGTACTTAACGCTGTCCTCATGAGGAACACTAGTACTACCAGTGCATATTGTGCTTCTGCACAGCTTAAACTCAGAATCACCAGAAATGAAAGAGTCCTTCACAGAGTGACTTGTGGAACTGTGGGACAAGGGGATGAGTCCCCGTGGATTCAGAGAAGCCAAGCCATGTACCTGTCTCACTCTGAGACAGAGGCTGTACTATCTGAGGCTGAATGAGGAAAATCATTTTCAAATTGATGGACTTTTTGAGGATTTGATAAGAGCACTTGATTATCACAAACTAAGATGATGATAAAAACAAAGCACTGGTGGGGCTGGAGAGGTGGCTCAGGGGTTAAAGCCTCCGCCTTGCAGGCAGAAGGTCCTGAGTTCGGATCCTAGACCCCACTTATAGACGCCGGGCGGAAGCGGGGGCGGCCTGCGCTTCTGGTCCTGGTGGGGCGGAGCCTGTGAATCCCGGGACAGAAGGAGGTGGAGGCGGTCCATGGTGGTTCGCGAATTCGTCCGTGGTTCTACACATACACAGACACACACACACACACACACACACACACACACACACACACACGCACATGCGCACAGTTGAATAAAAAAAAAAAAAAAGCACTGGAATAACAGAGAAAGGTAGGGACCGATAATAGAAATGAGCATGAGAGGAGGTGTTTGACAATCAACTCACATAAGGTTGCATAGGACTGTGATTATAGATGTGTATAAAGACTTGCAAAAGAATGTGCTTAATACCTTCATGTACAATAATTTAAATGGACACACCCCAATTATTCATGAACAGAGGAAAGAATAGATGTATCAATGCCAAAGAGATAAGTAGAATTCAGCAATAAAGAGGTACATATTATTTATATAAAATCATTATTCTTTTTGTTAATTAAAAAATTTTTTATTTATTCAATTGTGCATGTGTGTGCATCTGTGTATGTATGTATGTATGTGTATGTGTGTGTGTAGAACCACGGGCGAAATCGGGAATCACCATGGACCGCCTCCACCTCCTCCTTGTTTACTTTGTCCCAGGATTCACAGGCTCTGCCCTATCAGGACAGAAACGCAGGCCACCCCCTGCTTCCACCCGGCATTATACATGGGGTCTAGGATCCAAACTCAGGACCTTCCGCCAGGCAGAGGCTTAACCCCTGAGCCACCTCTCTAGCCCCTAAAATCATTATTCTTGAACATTTGAAAGAACAGGTTCTGAAAATATAGTGAGCCACAGGAGATCATGTGGTATGTAGTTTTACTCAAAGGAGAATGTAGAAAAGAAAAAAAATTTAATCTGCAGTTATAACATGTGTTTCAGTGTTTGACTGGTATGATTATGAGAAAATTTTTCTGAAAGAATTTCTTAAGATTATGAATATGTGAATAATGTTCATACTGTAATGATTACATGTCACCTCCCTGTTCTTTGGGTTCCTTGATGTGACCACCCCCAGAAGGAAGCTTTTCCTTAATTCTTAACTTATGAGAATCTAATAGTATTCTGATTTCTGCATTAATAAATACAGCTAAAAATGGTTTCTCAAGAGACAACAGGAAACAAACACACAAACAAATCACAGAATTACAAACTTCCTACTTTTTTTCCTTCCTATGTGTCAAGGAAGTATTTCCCTTAGGAAACTTTTCTTACTTCTTCGAAACACATGAGCTATAATAGCAAAGCACATTCACTAGATTGTAGAAAGGCTTAAACTCAAACTTCCTATTCAGATTCTGAGGCGCAAAATTCATAAAATTTGCTTTTATGGAACATAAAGCCATTGACTGGGTATGTAAATCATATATTTTCTGACCCTTGTTAGAAAATGGTTAAAAATAGTTCTGATCACCGCAGTAAAAGCGATGTGTATTTAATGTATTCAGGGGAATGCGTCTGAGTTATATCTGGGAAAGATCATCAAACAGCAAGGCCAAAGATCTGTCCAGCACTTCCCAAACCTTCCTCTAACCTGTTAGTGTCATTTGAAATTTTCATTTCCACCTTCATATTTGCAGCAGACATTTAAAATAATATGTAAAGAACTCAATTTTGTTTATTTTTATGATTATACATAGACTTTTACATGACTTAGAAAGAAAAGAGTTGCACATTCTTCAGCTGTTTTTCCTAATAGTCAGCACTAGTTGGGCACCAAAGACAGGTGAACTACCTTCTCCTCCTTTCTGACCTCCTCAGATCAATCACCAAACGAATGGAACTTGCCTGTCTGTGTGATTAATTAAAAAAGACAAACCAGCATGTTTCTTCACACTCTGAACCTGGACACCATTTGATCTTCACAGCAGCCCCTCTGGACTTGGGCGTACTCTTCCAAGTGCTCAAAACCACAAAAAACACTGCGTCCCTCAGTACGAGGACTTTTCAATAACTGGCTATATTCCCTCTTCAGAGTAATATATTGTGGGCTGCTTTCATTCCCATGCAAGGTGCTTCAGAATCTTTTTGAAGAAGAGAAGCCCACAGACCTCCCCTCTATCTGCACAGCTGGCCCCCACCAGGGTATTTGCATACTGCTCCCTAGGGAGGACCTTCCTCGCCTAGTCTGAAGAGAAAAGCTCAGGCTGTGTGCTTGCATTGACCCATCCCTTCCTAAGTCACTCTCAAAATGAAGTTTCCTGTCCATTGCTGGGGCTCCTCATACTCTGGATTCCGGTAAGGAAGAGGGAGATGAGAAATGAGAATGGGGAGTGGGGTTAAAATATTGAACACAGGACTGCCCAGGCTGTTCTACAAAGGGTCCGCTGCTGGAGTCCTCCAGGAAGGGCACATGAACTTTAGTTCTGTGAAGGGAAGATCCCACATGGGACGGACTTGTATCTCTGAAGACTGACACTCGTGGTATGGGATGGCAGAAGCTACATGTGAATCTCATTATAGGTTCAGATATGGTTTGGCACAAATTGGCATTCGACTTATGGAATAAAAATTACATGCTGAATAGTAAAAATCTGACTTACAATAAAGAATCCAAAAGAAGCATTAAAGTCTACTCATGATAGCTTTATATCTGACTTTGAATTCATCTCTTCTAATTTCAGTTTCCACTAGTGAATTGTGATGACCCAGTCTCCAGCTCCCTGTCTGTCACCCCTGGAGAGCAGCCTCCATCGTCCTCCAGGCTAGTAGAGTCTCTAAACAGTGAGGGAATACACCTATTTGGAATGGTACCTGCAGAGGCCAGGCAGTCTCCCAGCTCCTGATATATGAGTTTCCAACCGGTTCCCTGGGGTCCCAGACAGATTCGTGGCAGTGGGGCACAGAGAGATTTCACACTCAAAATCAGCAAGGTGGAGGCCTGAGGACCTGGGAGTTTATTACTGCATGCAAGGTACAGAGTACCTCCCACAGTGAAGGAAAAACAACACCAACAAAACCTCCCTGTTTGGGGCAGGCCCAGCTGCCAAATGTGCTGCTTGTGTGGGAAGAGCCAGCGCCCTTTTGTATTCCAAGATTTGAAAAGACAGATTTACTGCTTTAACCTTGGTCTTTGCCTCCTTCTTCTATGTTCAGCCTGAAAACTCGTACACATTTTATTGTAGGTGCTGATTCTTCATCTCGCTTGGGATCCAGAAAAACAAACAAAACAAAACAAAAGTAAGGGAGCAAGGTAAAAGAGAAAAGTGATAAAGGCTAGGTCTAGGTCACATCTTTATACAGAAGAGGGAAATCATCATATAGATTATGTACTTTAGAATGTCTCAATGCAGGAAATTCTGCCTTGAGCTTCATGATATTGAAATATCATCTAAGGAGAAATGAAAAGCCGGCATTGCTTCAAAGCCTGGCATGGGTCAGGGTGGAGACAAGTCTTGAGTGCACAGAGCAAGATAAGGGCATGAAACTGTCCATCTTTGGAAAAATGACGTATAACATAAGGTAGTAAGGAAATCACTCTCTGTGCAATAACAGGAGTCAGTGGAGACTTTTGGCCATCAGCTGCTAAGGTCCCTCATTCAACCAGGAGAGAAAGACATGGAAAGGAAGTAGTAATAGGAAAAACAAGAGAGGCTTTGTCACTGAAGACAATTCACGTGGCATGATGGATCTGTGCCACAATTATCATAAGAAGTTAATGTAGAGATCACAGATATGACAAGACATGTGTGATTTTATGAACTCGTTGTTGTCCATTGGAATTGATGAGGCAGTAGATGTGCTCACAGATTTTGAATCATTTCCTTAGCATGAAATGAGGTTTTCAATGGTGCTAAAGCCTTCCACTGGTGTTTGCATGTGTGTGGGAAGGTGGGTCATTATAAGATGAAGAATATGAAAGGTCCTACTCAGGCAAACTGACAGAAAAGGATACAAATTTCTGTCAAGCCAGAGTTGAAAGGGAAAAATTGGCAAAAATTGAACTTCGATGTTTATGAATATCTAAAAGGGTTTAAAAGTCTAAACAGTAAATCACTGAAGACATGAATGACAGAATGGCACAAGTGAAAGTGGTTAAGCTTCTCCTAGTACACAGAAGACCTCGACTCTCCATGAGCATCTTTGTCCTGCCAGTTAATACACAGAACATTCACTTTCTGCAGCCAGGTGCAGCTGGTGGAGAGGTGGTGGCTGCAGTGCTGACATGGAGCCTGTTAGACCAAAGGAGCCAGATGTAGGGTGTGTGAGGTGGAAGAACCTGGACCCCACGGCTCCTGGCCCCTGGGTCAGACCAACCAACATAAACCAATCACACCAGGCCTGCTACAGATGAGGGAAAAATTGCAGTAGCCATGAAGAAGCCTTCCAGATTGAGGAGGCTGGAAGATTCATGGACAAGTACACTAGTGTTGCCTATCCATGGCTCTGTGCCCAGAATTATTTTTTTACCAAACAATTGAGTAAATGCTGAGAAAAAAATTGCGTTTTATTAGAACTTTTTGCTTGTTTTCCTTTAGATTCCAAATCCCAGGATAGTCACCATCTGAGTGAGATCTGGCAATGGAGGTGCTCATGTCCTGGCCATCCTTTGCATGCAATCTCTCCTGTGAAGCTTGGTTGCCCCATGGAGAGCTATCCGGAGTTCATGTGTTTAAAACAAGAGTATAAAATCTCCTGTGATCATCCTCAGAAATAGCAGAGACCTGTTCACCATCATGCCCACTAATACTCTGAACCTCATTTAACATCATAATTTGTAATACTTGTTTTGTTTTTTATGATCTTGTGAGAGTTAACGTGTTATTCTATTTTCTTTGCAATTCGAGTACTTTTTGATTGTGTGGAATCTAATCCATATGAATATGATGAAAAACTAGTTCCTGACAAAAGCATATAATGTTCTTTAAAAAGATTTTTTATTTTATTCGATATAAAGAAGAGAGCGGCACAGAGAGAGGTAACATGTCTTGGTCCCTGGGGAGGTCAGAGGACAACTTCTTTGGAATTCAGGCGTCTGCTTCCATAGTTGTGCTTCAACAGATTAAATTTACACAGCCAAGATTGTAAACCGATGCCTTCCCCATTGATCTGTCTCACCAGCCCTTTCTTTTATGTTCTTGAACCATAACTGGGTGAGTAGAGTACAGAAATGCACATGAACTATCTTGTTCTCATTTTGACTCTCTAGAGTAACAGATTTGGTAGCACTTTGTCAGCAAGGTTAGCTAAAGAGGACAAGCAGCACAGTGGTTCAGTTCCCAGAGAAAAGTCTGCATAGATTGCTCTCCATTCTTATTCCTTGCATTGTACCTGAGCACTTATGATAGAGCCAACGCTACATCCTATTTTCCACATTGCTTGTTTCTTGCCATCTCCTTATTCTCCAATCATTAAATATGTTATTTCCCTAGTTTCATTCTTGATGTGGAAGATAGTTCAGTTTTTTACATACATGGAAATGTGTTTTTCCCCTTAGCACAGCTGCATTCCTATGATATTTACATATGGCTCCCCATGGGGGGGACCTTCCCCTACATGTTAGAGATAAAACCTCAACTGTAATCTTTTATGGACTGAACACAGTCTTCAGTTCACCTTCAAAAAAATGAAGTGTTCTGTTCATCTCTTGGGACTGCTAATGCTCTGGATTCCTAGTAAGGCGGGAGAGAAGGAAGGAGAATCTAGAGGTAGGGTGAGCTCTGGGGCTGTACTACTTCTCAGATGCTTTCTGTCCATGCAAGAGATGACAGATCTTGTCTTCCAGGATGGGCTTGTGAGGTTCAGTGCTATGAGAGAGATTCTAGATAAGACAATACATGAGGTCGGGTAATGACTCATGAAGCGGGAGGTGTAGGTTCTATTGAAAACTCCTTTAAGGTCTTTGGGGAGCAATGATTTCAGGTATGAGCAAATATTTCACAAAAAATATGAAAATCTCAATTGAAATGTGTAAAATAGTATAAAATTTAATGTAATTATGAATTATGAAGTTCGTTCAAGACTTTGTATTTCTCATCTTATTTCAGCTTCCAGTGGAGATATTGTGATGAGCAAGACTCCTCTGTCACTGGCTGTCACTCTTGGAGAATCAGCCTCCATCTCCTGCAGGTCTAGTCAGAGCATCAACACACTGATGGAAACACCCTTTTGTACTGGTTCCTGCAGAAGAAGCCAGGCCGGTCTCCAAAACTCCTGACCTATTGGTTTTCCAAACTGGTCACTGGGGTCTCTGACAGATTCAATGACAGTGGATCAGAGACAGATTTCACGTTGAAAATCACCAGAGTAGATCCTGAGGATGCCGGAGTTTATTTCTGCTTTCAAAGTTTATATTTACCTCCCACAGTGATACAGACATTAACAAAAACTTTCTTGCTCAGGGTGGCGCATTCTGCATAGAAACCAAACAAACTTTGCATCTACGTGAAATAGGACTAACAGAGAACTTGGGGCAATTGATTGCAGGTGGTGGCTCTGAACGATGAGTACCTTGGTTCAACCTCAAAGCCAACTGTATTCTGACTTTGTCAGCTGCAACAGCTGTTGATACTAAAGATCCTCCTAAGTGTGTTGTGCAAGAGTCTCTAGTAAATCATGCATGGTGGAAGCAAAGATGAATGAATGGTCATCCTAATCCAACAAGGAATCCCTGTCATTCATCCCTCTATTAAAATTATTCACAACAGCTGACAGGTAACTGAGGCACCTATTCACTGGGTGCTGGGTCTGCCTGCTCCACCACAATGAATGCATAGATGCATTCACAATACTCTGTTCACAATACTCCTTGAGATGCTCTGACCCTTTCATTCTTTTCAGCTCCTCTCTAACATATTCTCTGAGCCTTGATTGGAATTATATTGATGTCTTTTCTAAGACCAAACACTGCAGAATAATTGATCCATAAAACTTTCTCAGAGCACAAATCTCTTTACTAACAGTTCCTCATTGCAATTGAAGTTTCTCTGATGAAGGCTGGGAGCAGCACTAACCTATGGGAACAGACTTAAGGATTTAATAGGCATTTTTATACTATGTCTTTAGAGAGGCCTCTATTCCTATAGAGAGGCCACAAGTCTCATCAAAAAACTTCTGGTCACCCCCATAACAACCACGCCCCTATTATACCACTGGACATATATTTCTAGGCAGGTCATTATTTTGCTTCATAATTTTTGATCTGGGAAGAATCATGGTTTTTTTTTTTCCTCTTCCAAGAGTTAGCATAGCAAAGCTAGAAGGAAAGAAACTTCCATGTCAGTTCCAACTTGTCTGCAATGAAAATGTGGGATGTTTCCAGTAATACAGAAACGGCTCTGTTGGACAACATGGTGCAAAGCCAATATCTTGTACTGTTTGGAGATGGGGTTCCATCAGTCTCCCTATCCAATAGCAAACAAGGAGCTTTCCTAGATCTAGCTTGGTGATTTTCTACTGCCAATCTTTTGTTTGGTGAAGGAGCATTATGAAAACATCCAGAGTGGTTCTATTCTAAGAGTATTATTATTATTAGTCATAGACTTAGAAAATAGTAGGTTGGTTTTTATATATCCTTAGTTTTAGAAAATCCTTTTCACTACCCTCTACACTTTAGTTTCCTCTACCCTCAGTTCTATAAATTTTTTCACCTTCAGTAGTCCCCTTTCATATTGCATGAATTCTACTACCTCCTCCAGAACACAAAGAACTCTTGTCCCCACCCTCAATCTCCTCAAAGGTTCTTTCCAGATTCCTGGATTTACTGACACTCCAAATGGAAACTACAAATCTAAGGATTTTAAGTAATGACAAGGGATATGTGCTATTTCTCTTCCCGTGCTGGGCTATCATATTCACTATAATATTACAAAGTTAAATCAATTTTCTCAAAAATTTAATTAATTTGACTTTTCTTTACAACTAGATAAAATTTCATTGAAAATATTTGCATTTTCATTATCAATTTATTAATTGATAGACATCTAGTTTGATTCATTTCTTAGCTAAATTGTGACTATGCTTTTATAAAATACATACATGTTTACAGAACCATTTGCTATATTTATGTCTAAAGAAGGTTATTAACCTACCTCTGCACATGCAGTGTTTGATGGCACACTTAGTGCTGCTTCTCTATAAATCTTGTACTTGGGAGACTGAGGCAAGAGAATGATGATTTTAAGGCCAAACTGTGATTTGTAGCAAATTCTAGCCCATCCTGGACTACATCGAAACTAGGCCACAAGATAAGCCACTAAATAAGGAAATGAATGAATAAAGTAACGAAAGCACTCACATTCCCAAATCTTCTGAGTTTGTTATGAATAGAAGAAATATTTTAACTGTTAAAAGAATTGGCCACTAAACTGCTGAGTTCACAGCACTTAATCAGCAGTAGGGACACATTATTTATATAAAATATTAATGCTGGAATATTTAAATAAATAGGCTCTGAAAATACAGCAAGCCACAGGAGATCATGTTACATGTATTTTTACTCAAAGGAGAATGTAGGAAAGAAAGTAAATTTAATCTGAAGTTATAACGTGTGTTTCAGTGTTTGCCTGGTATGATTAAGAGAAAATTTATCAGAAAGAATTTCTCAAGATTATGAAAATATGGGAAATGCTCGTTACTGTAATGACTACATGTCATGTCCCTCCTTGGTGTGGCCACTCCAGAAACAATCCTTTGAGGAATATAGCTTCTCAGTTCATAACCAGAAGAATCTAACAAATTCTGGATTTTGATGCAGAAATACTGCAAGGGAAGGGTTTCCTTAAAAGCCAATAAAAAACACAAACAAACAAATAAACCATAATAGTACAAAGTTACTGAATTTTTTCTTTCCATGTGTTTAAGGAAGTCTTTCACTTGGAAAACGTTTTCTACTTCTTGAGTATATGTGGGCTCTAATAGTAAAACCTCGAAATTCTTATTCAAATTCTGAGGCATAAAATTCATAATATTTACTCTTATAAAACATAGAGCTATTGACTATGTATGTAAATTACATATTTTCTACATATTTCTATAAATGTAACAAAATCTTTGTGTATTTAATGAATATAGGACAATGAGTCAGAGTTACAACTGTGAAACATCATCAGACACCAAGACCACAGATCTGTCCATCACTTCCCAAAGCTTCCTCTAACTTGTAAGTGCCATTTTAAATTTTGAATTCCAACTTTATGTTTCAGAAATAGACACTAAAATACTGTATAAATTCCTTATAGTTTTGTACCTTCATGATCATACAGAGACTATATACAGATACAGAAGAAAACAGTTCCAAAGTTATGAAATTCTTTCAGTTGTTTATCTTGTACCAACACTAGTTAGGCATCAAAGACAGGTGAACTACCTTTGGCCCTTTTTCTCACTCCTCAGATGAACATCAGAATGCGTGGAAACTTTCTGTCTGAGTGATTAACAAGAAAGGACAAGCAGCTCGGATTTCTATTCTCAATGACCTGGGAGTTTGTCTTTAGGAAAGTCCCTCTGAAACACTAGCTGTACTTCTCCAAGTGCCCAGACCACAAACACTGTGTCCTCTATACTGAAAACTTTTCAACAACTGGCTATTATTCCCTCTTAAGCCTAAAAATGTTATTGCACTGTTTCAATTCTCATGCAAAGTCTTTCAGATTTTTTGTAAACATGAGAAGCCCCCATAACTCTCCTCTATCTACACAGCTGCCTTCACCAGGGTATTTGCATACTGCTCCCTAGGGAGGACCTTCCTCTCTTAGTCTGAGATAGAAGGTCAGCTGTGTCCCTGCCTTGACCCATCCCTATCCTCAGTTGACCTTCTCAAAATGAGATCCCTGTCCGGATCCTGGGACTCCTAGTGCTCTGGATTCCTAGTAAGGAGAGCGGGAGATGAGAAATGGAGAATAAGGGGAGGGGGCGAAATCTGGAACCCAGGGCTGCCCAGATGTGTTCTACACATGGACGAATTGGCTGGAGTCCTTCAGGAAGGGCCCATGAGCTTTAGTTCTGGTTAGTGAAGATCCTGGATGGGACCTTGTGTGTGCTCTGAAGACTGACATGTGTGGTATGGGATGGGAGAATCTATTTCTAAAGTATCTTTAGGGATTCAGTTCACTGGTTTAGTACAAGTTGGTATTTTTTATTGTGAACAAAAATATGCATAGAAGAGTAAAGAACTGCTTCAAATAAATAGGTTAAAGGAAGCCTTAAAGTCTGCTCATGAATCTGATACCTGACTTTGAACTGCTCTCTTATAATTTCAGATGTCACTAGTGATATTGTGATGACCCAGTCTCCAGTCTCCCTGTCTGTCACCCCTGGAGAGTCAGCCTCCATCTCCTGCAGGTCTAGCAAGAGCCTCCTATACAGTAATGGAAACACCTATTTGAGTTGGTTCTTGCAGAGACCAGAGCAGTCTCCAAAGCTCCTGATCTATAAAGTTTCCAAGCGGGTCTCTGGGGTCCCAGACAGATTCAGTGGCAGTGGGGCACAGAAAGATTTCACACTCAAAATCAGCAGGGTGGAGCCTGAGGATCTGGGAGTTTACTACTGCATGCAAGCTATAGAGTTACCTCCCACAGTGATACAGACACCAACAATAACCTCCCTGCTTGGGGCAGCCCAGCTGGCAAATGTGCTGCTTGTATGGGGAAGAGCACAGCGCCCTCTGCATCTGTGTGAGAGGGAGATGCTGGGAACTCAGGGTAACTGGCTGCAGCTGAGGGCTCTGGACCATTAGTGTCTTGGCTGCATGAGAAGAGCCACAGTGTTATCCTGCCCATAGTCACAGCTTTGCTATCGCATCTGAAACAGGAGGAGGGTGTGGAAAGATCTTCTCAGTCACCAGCAGCTGCAGAGGTGATGCTGGAGGGGGCATATCCTTACCCATCATGCCTTGCCTGCCTTCCTCACTCAGAACTGGTGTAGCAGCTGTGTAAACAATACATGTACTCTTATAAAATTGCCAGTGTAGTATTCTTTACTTACCTCATTTGCCTAAGTTTTTATTTACCTAACTTCTCTTTTACTTAATGTAAGTTGCATATACTCTACTTCCTTTTCCTTTCTATATTCTTTCTGTCAGAATTATAGACTGTGTTTTCACTGATGAAGTTTGTCTTTTTATTGAGCAGTCTTTTTTGTATTTTGATTGGTTATCTATTTATTTTGAGTATGAGCAAGAGAGAGAAGGAGTACACACATGCTTGGAAAGCTAGGGATAAAACAGGTCAGAGGGCAACTTTCTGTCTACCATGTGGGCTTCCTGAATCAAACTCCTTTTGTCATGTTTGTGAGGATGTTCCTTACCTGCGGAGCTATCTGAAGAACCCTCCATTCTCTCTTTTTTAAATTAGAAATTCCCCTTTATACACATGTAATGAGTGATTGTGTCTGTCCTCCTCCTTCCTGACTCCTTTCTTTCCTACTTTCCCTCCCACCCTCCCCTCCTTAAACTAAACCATGTATCTCCGTCTCTTCACCATGCCTGCTTACTTGTGTGGGCCTTGGGGTTTCCTCTGGGTTCTCTGCTACAGCAGGGCCTCAGGCTTCCTCAGTAATTGGAATGGCTCTTTCTTCTATAGGTATAGATAGGACCCTCTGCTTCACCTGTCTAAACATTTTAATTGCAAGATTTAATCCATTTATACTCACAGTTGTCAATGAGGGAGAACATAATCATGTGAATTTAAGAATTATTTTCTGGTTGTATTGCATGTTTTCATTCCCTTATGAACTCCCTTTGGGTTGTGTGTGTGTGTGTGTGTGTGTTCTGTTGGCTTTCTGTATCAAGAGGATTTGATTTTCTTTATCTCTTCTTTTAAAGTTTAGGCCTCCAAATATTTTCACAATTGACTACCTTTATTTTATTACTAAAAGAATATTCCCAGAAATACTTCTTGAGGTGTTGGTGTTGCAGTCAATTTTATAAACGTATTTATTTTTGTTATTTCTGACCAAGACTGGATTTTTTCCTTCATGTTAGAAATAATTCTTTCCTGGGACTCATATTTTTGATTATCAAGGTATTTTTTAAGTTATTAGAAAAATCTTTGACTAATTATCTCTTCTCTCCCCCAGTGTTTAGTTTTGCTGAGTGTTTTCCTAATAGAATAAGAATACTTCTTTGTGTGTGCATTAGCACTTTTCTCTCTTTTTCAGTGTGTTCTTTTCTCTATCAGAGGAGCCAAAAAGGATCTCACACTTAATGTGTGCTGAGACAAGTTTTTTTCCAAGGGAAACAGATCCTTCATTCATATGTGCTTTCTTTGATATTTCTGATATGTGGGATTTTTTCATTAGACTCTGTATTTGACCTGTTGTTTCCATGTCTTATGAAACTTCAGGCTTGAGAATGAGCCACATCATCACCCAGTCTCCTGCTACTCTGTCTGTCAGCTCTGGAGACAGGATCACCATCACCTGCCACAATAATCCCAGTAACAAGAAAAGTACACTTGATATCAACAGATTCCAGGCCAGTCTCCTGAAATGTTCACTGATAGCAAATCAGTTCTGACCTCAGGAGTCCCACTGAAGTTCAATGGCAGCTCTTCTGGGTCAGATTTCATGCTCTCCATCACCAACATGCAGAGAAATGATTCTGTCAGTTACTACTTTGCTGAGAGACCAGGATTCCATGGTGTTACTTCCCCAAACAATAACCTCAGGGCCCAGCTGACTCCTACACAGTCCATGAGCCATGGGGCCTCAGAAAGCTTTCCAGGCTTCTGAAGGCTTTCTTTAGTGCTTTCACGGGAACATATTTTGCAAGGATGCCAGTATTCATTTTAAGTCCTCACACTACTAAATGAGGAACAAGATGGATGTATAATGAATCTTCTTATTTAAGGAGCAGGTTAGCCATAGAGCCTACTACAGTACAAGGTTTAATCAATTATTCTTTCAGAGAGCCAAATACTGTTAAATACTGAAGACATGGCATGAATTCTTTTCTCTATGACAGTAAATAATGGTAACAGATACTCATAGCAACTCAGTGGCACTTGATGATGAATTGTAAAGGAAATGCTCATATGAAAGGAAAGAAAACCTCAAGCATCTTCCATACATATTGGCCAGACCATGAAACATGGACCATTGGCCATGATAAAATAATGCAAAGTGGAATTAAGGAAGACCCAGTTTAAGGATCAATATGGGATATTCGTGAATGAGAAGTTTTATTCAGCTATTCTATATAAACACACAAAACAAACTGCTTTGGTTATAGATTTATAATGAACGGCTGTTTTGGCTCACAGGATCCACTGTATGTTGATTAACTTGTTACTTTTAGGCCTAGATTAAGGTACTGCATCATGGAAGGATCACACTTTTCAAAAAGTTGCTCCTCTTATAGCAGCTGGACAGACAAGAAGAAGAACAGAGGGTGAGACCCCCTGAACCCTTCAAGGTCACCCCACTTGAACAGCAGAGCTTACATGAGGCCAAGCACCTTGCACAGTGCCAGGGGCTGGGGCCCAATGCTCAGCACAGGAGCCTGTGGAGCTCTGTCTGTGCATCTCCTCAGATGACCAGCAGAGGGAGACAGAATCACAAGATGTGCTCAGGCTAGGAACTTGCCTTTTATACAGTCCAGGATTTAAATAATATGAAATCCCATCACTTGCATAAGAATTTCTTTCATCTGAAGAGTTCTTCCCTCTTAGAATTTTATAAGATGATCTTTCTCTGTGCTGTGAATGAGCCACATGTACAAGGAAAGCAGGAAGATGCTGTTCCCATCATAGCTCCTTGGGCTTCTGCTCCTCTGGGTTTAGGTAACAGGGTTCTGGATGGAGAAAAAAAATCAGGAGAAGCTATTTAAATACATAGTTTCCTCTTTTTCATTAGGAACCCTACATTGTACAGAGTTTTTGAAATGATGTTCAGGTTTGAAATTCAGAATATAAAAGCTTCTTTTGCTTTTCTATTACTAATGCTGTTCATATGGTTTCAGCCTCCAGAGGTGTTATTGTGCTGACCCAGTCTCCAGCCCTTCTCTCTGTGACTCCAGGACAAAAAGTCTCCATCAATGCAGGGCCAGCTAGAATGTTGGTACAATCTTGCACTGGTACCGGCAAAAACCCAACCAGGCTCCAAAGCTCATCATCAAGTATGCTTCCCACACCATCTCTGGGGTCCCCTCGAGGTTCAGTGGCAGTGGATGAGCGACAGATTTCACCCTCACCATCAGCAGCCTGCACCCTGAAGATCTTGCCACTTATCATTGTCAGCAGGGTTATACCCCACCCCCACAGTGACACACATCATGACATAAACCATCCCCAGAAGCAGATGTGTGAGGCTGAGGTGTCCCAGCTGCTTCTGGTGCTGCCTCCACCTGCTGAGAGCTTTTCTCAGATGCAGCCAGGCTTGAGGTTTCCAGGGAGGAAGCAGCATGGGGCTCCCTGGTGAGGTGGAGGGTCGCAGAGGATAAGCCAAGATCTCACTGCCAAGTCAAATGTTCATCCACTCTAGACTGGCAAGCTGGTGCTGTGACCAGAAAACCTGACTGTGTGGCAGGGAGGTGCTAGGCATCAATCAACAGCAGATGCAGACAACATCCTCTCAAAGGCTGCAGGAACCAGGGATTCCAGAGAAAGATCTCACATCAGCACCACAGACTCAGCATATAGAGCACAGCCCATATTGTGATGTGACGTGGTTTGTGCCTGTGTGTGTGTGTGTGTGTGTGTGTGTGTGTGTGTTTGAGGCCATGTGTAGATAGATGTATGTGGACCAGGGCACATGTGCTTGTGGTCACCCAAGGATGATGCTAGTAATCATCGTGCATTATTCTATCTCTTTAATGATTCAATCTGTGATTTCCCAGATTCATTGTGGATTTAATGTGGTTTCCCAGGCTCCACATTCCAGGCCAGAAATGCAGCCACTACCATTTCGGCCTGTCATATTAATGTGAAATATGTTATCTGATTCTGCTTGGGGGTGGAGAGGCAAAGAATTAATTCCTGAGGCATCTCTCCAGCTCCTGAGACTTTATTGCTATCATAAACCTCAGAATTAAGTGATTCTCTTAATTTTCTGTAGTTATTCAGGATGAGGAGTATGATCCACTATTGGCTGTGTGATGTCATTTTTCCACTGGAAAGTCCTACAGATATGTTCTGGCACATCTGCTACTATAGACGATAAAGAAAGGAAGCAGTTTTCTGTTTAGTGTCCAAATATTTTATGATCTAACAGAATCCACCTTGCATAATCCTCCACAGGAAAGTCCTCTTATCTGAGATGATATAAATGGAGGTGGCTGGACAGGAAAAGGTCAGACAGGGTGACTCAGAACACACCTAGCAGGATGCAAACTTTATCAACTATTTTGTGCTTTCTGTTGTTCCTTAGAGTTGAGAATAGAATAGGGAAAATCATCCTCAGAAAGTAATTCTCTGGAAATTTACCAGAGAATCTCAAGAGGGTCTCATACTTAATGTGGGCTGAGACAAGTTTTCTCCAAGGGAAACTAATGCTTCATCTACATGCGCTTTGTTTGATATTTGTGATACATGGGCATTTTTTTCAATGAACTCTATATTTGATCTGTTGTTTCCATGTCTTATGAAAATTCACACCATCACCCAGCCTCGAGCCACTCTGTTTTTCATCCCTGGAGAAAGGATTACCATCATCTGCCACACTAATCCCAGTGGCAAGATAAAGTACACTTGGTATCAGGCCAGATTCCAGGCCAGTCTCCTACAATGTTGATTGATAGCACATCAACTCTGGCCCCAGGAGCCCTACTAAGGTTCAGTGGCAGCCGTTCTGGGGCAAATTTCATGCTCTCCATCACCAATATACAGAGAAATGATGTTGGCAGTTACTATTGTGTCAAGTGGCCAGGGCACCTCAGTGTTACTTCTCTATACAAAAACCTCAGAGCCCAGCTGAATTCTCCACAGTGCATGAGCCATGGGGTCTCAGAAAACTTTCCAGTCTTCTGAAGGCTTTCTTCAGTGCTTTCATGGGAAAATATTTCACAAGGATGTCAGTACTCATTTGAAGTTCTCACACTATTAACTTAGGTGCAAGATGGAAGTATTACGAATCTTCTTATTTAAGGAGCAGGTTAGCCATAGAGCCTACTAAAGTACAAGGTTTAACTAATTATTCTTTTCAGAGAGCCAAATACTGTTAAATACTGAAGACATGACATGACTTTCTTTCTCTATGACATTGAACCATGAAAACAGACACTCATAGCAAATCACAGTGTCACTGGATGATTATTTGTAAAGGAAATGCACATATGAAAGGAAAAACCTCAAGTATCTTCCATACATGTTGGCCAGACCGTGAAACATGGACCTTTGGAAATGATAAAATAATGCAAAGTGGAAGTAAGGAAGACCCAATGTGTCACATTCATGAATCAGAAGTTTTATTGCAGCTATTCTACATAAACACACAAAACAAACTGCTTTGGTAGTGGATTTAAAATGAATGGTTGTTTTGGCTCACAGGATCCACTGTTCATTGATTAACCTGGTACTTTTAGGCCTAGATTTAGGTACTACATTATGGAAGGATCACATTTTTCAAGAGCTCTGTGTCCTTCAAGGTCACCCCACTTGAACAGCAGAGCTTACATGAGGCCACGCCCCTTAGTGTTTCCCCTGCACCCTGCACAGTGCCAAGGGCTGAGGCCCAATGCTCAGCACAGGAGCCTGTGGAGCGCTCTCTGCACATCTCCTCAGGTGACCAGCAGAGGGAGACAGAATCACAAGATGTGCTCAGGTTAGGGACCTGCTCTCCACACAGTCCAAGATTTCAATAATATGAAATCCCATCATTTGCATAAGACCTTCTTTCATCTGAAGAATTCCTGCCTCTTAGATTATTATAAGAAGATCTTTATCTGTGCTGCACATGATTCACACGTACAAGGAAAGTGAGAAGATGGTGTTCCCATCCCAGCTCCTTGGGTTTCTGCTCCTCTGGGTTTCAGGTAAGAAGATGTGGACAAAGAGAAAATTTAGTTAAATACATAATTTTTATATACTTGGAAGTCCCGCCTCACGTATAAAGTTTGAAGTGATGTTAGATTTGATGTTTAGAATATTTCTCTTGTCTTTCCTACTACTAATGCTGCATGTGTGGTTTTAGCCTTCAGAGGTGATGGTGTGCTGACCCAGTCTCAAGGCCTTTTGTCTGTGACCCCAGGACAATCTCCACCAAGTACACAGCCAGCGAGAGCATTGGTAACAACTTTTACTGGTACCAGCAAAAACCCAAACAGTCTCCAAAGCTCATCATCAAGGATGATTCCCAGACCATCTCCGGGGTTCCCTCGAGGTCCAGAGGCAGTGGATCAGGGACAGATTTCATCCTCGCCATCAGCAGCCTGCAGCTTGAAGATCTTTCCACTTACTACTGTCAACGGAGTTACAACAGGCTTCCCACAGTGATGCACCATGACATGAACCTCTTGGGGAAGCAAAAGTGTGAGGCTGGGCTGCCCGAGGTGGTCCTCAGGGTTTTGTCACCTGCTTTCCTACATTTCTCAGAGGTGGCCATGTTTTCTGCTGACAGACAGAACTGACTGAAGCTGCAAGACTCCTGTGTACCTCACTTCTGTTCACCCCATTTCAGCCCAAGAATTGCATGTAAGACCATGTCTTTCCTATTCAAACTTCCTCTCACTGTGTGAAAATGTAAAGCAAAAGGCACTCAGCCAGAACAGAGAGACTCAGTGACACTATGCTTTTGTGATACTTGCAAGTATGCTGGAGACCACATCCTCACTCACACCATGACATCAGTCTCACAAAGAAGAAACCTGGTTCCTAACTTCATGCCTCAGTAGAAACCTACCCAAGTTTATATTCACAAACAAAGTGAATACTTTTTGAAGAGAATGTGTTTTACTGCCTTAGAAGAACTATACAATATAACCTGGTTAATAAGGTAACAGAGCGACAGTTGTACTTATGAATTTGACTATTTAGAACAGAACATTTCAAGCACCCCTATGAAGAATTGTTCAACTTATGAGAATTTCTCAGAAAGCCTACAGGAAATTACATAATTGATGTGAAAAGACTCAGCCTGTACCATTCCCTGGATAGGTTGATGAGATAGAGAGAATTACTTGGCTTTTGCAGACTGGCAAGCTAGAATCACGTCCCCTCTCTCATCTCATCCTGTGGATATAGTGTGGTCACCTTGCTCAGTTCTTGATAATTTTATATCTCTCCAGTCATGATGATCAATATTAACCTAGAACTGCAAGCAGGCATTACCATGAATTCATGAATCACTTGGTTCACATATTTATCACATCACAAGAATAGAAATATGAGACTAAGAGAAAGGCATTTGTGGGAAATGTGTTGTAGACCAATTTTCAAATTCATGAATATCAGTCCTTTATTGGAAAATGTATTGTCAACCAAGAAATGAAGCAACCAAGGAATGTCTGTAACCTGATATGTCCACAGATCCTGTGAACTCGTCTTCCATGTGTCATGAGTTCAAATGTGTAAACTGAGGTCACTGCTGAAAAAGCAGTTAAATCATAGACAATTGTCCAGTGCATTATCCTTTAGATTCCTTTTCTCCTGTTTCTATCCATAGGCCAATGCTACTCTGAGCTGTAATCAGGGATGCTTCTCTTTGCAATGGATGGTGGTAAAAATACAAATGCACTGCTGCTGCAGTTTCTGAAAATAAGTAATAATTGAGTGTCCAACCCTAAACGAGTTATTTTTCACCACTCAAAGCTGAGTTATCATGAGAGAAGATGGAATGACAAGTATGTCAGAACTTGAAGATGAAGAACAGAGCAGTGGCATGATGTGGCTACTGTGCTCCTGATTTCACACAGCTGTGATTTTCTACACGTGTCCTGGGCACAATTAAGCCTGATATCATCTTAAGATGCATGGCAGGCCGCTACCCATGACTGAGGTTCTGTAGGCAGTTGCTTGCTACTCAAATGGGAGAGCTGTAATTCCTTAGGAGTGTGTTAGTAGAAAGTTACCACATATCCTTGTGTGGGGGCAGCACTAGTTATACTCAGTAGGTTATTTGTTTATAAAGAGAGAGAATTTAAAAAAGGCAAGAATGTAGAAGGGAGTAGCATTGTATTGGGGTGGGAGTGGTTGATAGTGGAGGTGGATATGATCACGATGCATTGCATACATATGTTGTGAAGCTCCATGGATACAAACATGAACGTGGAAAGTTTGATATAACTATTTTGTGACAGGCAATTGTATCAAATAAATAAGAATTGTTTCATGGGTATGGACACCAGTCCCCAGGATCTGGGAGGAATTGCAAAGTGAAGAGTTATATGTTCTTCTAGTGATGGTGTGTTCTTCCTGTAGATTCCTCTTTATTCCTGAATTTCCTTAAGTCCACATAGACTAGGTGAGATTGCACATGTCTGCAACTTCTACAGTCTGCGCTACTTGAGAGGCTCAGGCAGGGTGACTACTAGCATTCCATAGTTCTGGGAAGTACAGTGCTATATCAATCAGGTTTCCACACTGAACTTGTCACCAATTTGGTGACCTCTTGGAAGGGGGGTACCTCTAGAATTTCTAAAGGAATATTGACGTGTCTAGGTCAGAAACAGCCAGTCAAAACTACAGTGATAAATCAGAAAATGCAGACAAAGTTCTTTTTTCACGATATGCTTCAGCTTGGTCATTTCCCAATGGACAAGTTCACTTACCTCAATCTTAAACCTGCTGAAGCATTCTGTTCTCTGAAGCATTCTGTTCTGACACATTCTGGTACACAATGGTGGTCTTTGAGCAACACAACACATCAGTTGATTTAGTGAATCTAGTATGGCATGTGATGTTTTGACACTCCAGAGAGACTTAAATAATAATTAGTGTGATTCTCAGTGGCTGGACCACAAGATTCCATACTTGATTAGACCTTGAAAATGTTGATGAGCATCAATCATCAACACCTGTGCCAAGCTCCACCAGTGGGAAGACCTACATTTTTATATAGGCTTTAGAGTTCACCCTCAGTGTATCCATGTCTTTTATGACATCTGCCCTTCTATTTCTTGCTCATCAGCTCTAATTAATATATCAACCAATGATAGGTGTTGTGATGCTCTGTGGAATGTCCACTTGCCTGTACATGAGACTCAATATAAGACAGTCAACTTCTCTCCCTACGAAGACCTAAGACATGAGTTGATTTTGTTTTCAAAAGAGCAGTATTTCCTTGGACATCCTTAGACTGTGCACAACTGGAGAAGCCACACAAATCTCCCTCAATCTCTTCATCCCATAAATTGGCCAGCGGAGGGAGACACAGCACACAGAGAAGGATCCAGGGAGCCTGCTCTCAGCACATTCTGTTTTCAGAACAGTAAGAAATCTCTTCATTTGCATAAATGCTTCTTCATCTGAAAAGCCCCTGCCTCTTAGAACATTATAAGCCTCACTCTATGTATGCATGATCCACATGCACAAGGGAAAGTGGGAAGATGGTGTCCTTGTCACAGCTCCTTGGACTTCTGCTCTTCTGGGCATCAGGTAAGAATATTTAGGCCAACGAAAATTTAGGGATTTTATTTCAATATCTAATTTTCTTTCCTTTTTGGGAAACCTAAAACATGTGTAACTATTTCTGCTCTTTATAGAAAGTAAGACATAATATTTTCCCCTTTCCTAAGTACTTAAGAAGTGCTCCTAATGCTGAATATGTGGTTTCAGCCTCCAGAGGTGATGTCGTGCTGACCCAGTCTCCAGCCCTCCTGTCTGTGACTCCAGGACAAACAGTCTCCATCAAGTGCAAGGCCAGCCAGGGTGTTGGTATAAACTTACACTGGTACCAGCAAAAACCCAACCAGGCTCCAAAGCTCATCATCGAGCTTGCTTCCCAGACCATCTCTGGGGTCCCCTCGAGGTTCAGTGGCAGTGGATCAGGGACAGATTTCACCCTCACCATCAGCAGCCTGCAGCCTGAAGATCTTGCCACTTATTACTGTCAGCAGAGCCATAACCTACCCCCACAGTGATACACCCCATAACATAAACCACCCTGGGAGCAGAAGTGTGAGGCTGGGCTGCCCCAGCTGCTCCTGTGGTGTATCCACCTGCTTCAGAGTGGCTTTTCTTCCAAACCAAAACATTTGCCTTTATTCTTATACTTATTGTTGCCTTATGATAAAATACATACCACATGGAGATTCTTTTAAGCTATATGCTCTTGAATCTCATACTGAGCAAAACAAAATGAATTAAAAGGAACTGGCATGATACACAATGAACATTGCAAAGAAAATGACCAGATAAAACCTCAGTGTCATCACCCTTTTGAATATTAAAAATGGCCTGTGACCAGGAGAAGGACAAGTGAGAGTGAATTTGAAAAATAAAATGTACAGAAACGATATTGGAATTACACTTCTGTACTAAGCAGATTTGTTAACCAATAATATAGAAAGCTAAACTTTAACTCCCACCAGAAAGAACCTCACTTTCTGTACTAGAGCCCCCTTTTTAAAAAACCCTGGTATGTGAACACTTGGCCTTTGTGCCTCCTGTGGAAATCTCCATGTGGTGATACTAAATTTCCAGATTAATGCACAACCAGAAGGTGCCCCATCACAGCTTGCCATTACTGAGGATGCAAATTCTAGCAGTCTTGCAATAAAAAGGGGAAATCCATAAGAAAAGCAATTTCCTTCTCTAAAGTCTATCCCAAAAAGTTGGTTTACCCACCCAAAATTAGTACAAATTTAAAATAAATGAAATTAGCTATGATTTATTTCAATCTCAGGGGTGAGGGGAGGATGAGCAGAGGGGTTGGGGGGAAGAGGAGGGAGGGAGGGAGCCGGTGTACCTATTAAGTTCGTATGAGCAGAGATAATAAGAAATGTTAAAAAAAATTGATATGCTGTCCCTGACAACATTCTGAAAGTGATTGGGACTGAGGGCTGGGCATTGTCATTGCGCTCAGCTTGGACCCTACATTCTTCTGTAAATAGTGCCGCCCACTTAATGAATGTGGGGCTGGGGAGCACCGTTCTGGCCATGTCCATCCGGTCCTTAGTAGTGCAGGGTTGGCGAGCTAGATCTTGAAGGAAGGCCTCGACCCAAGGAGCATTTGGGCAATCTTCTAGAACTGTCCTCTTTAATTCCTGTAAATCCTTAGCTTCCCAGGGATACCATATTGTGGGGTGATTGCCTCCTGGGTTTAAGTGAACAGGATGGGCTTGCACTCGATATGCCTCAGCACATGTGGGCTCCAGCTCCGGATTCCTTGCTCTAGCCTGGCGGGGGCCAGTGTGCCGGCACAGATTTGGGAGAGGTTTTCATGAGGGTGTATGCAGGGGTCTTCCTCTAAACCATCTCCATCCCATTATCCCTTGAGCAGAGTTAAATCTGGATACAGGGAACCACTGGCACACATGGCTCCCAGAGGGAGCATAGCCCCTCTCCCCCTCCCCTGCTGGGTAGAGCCAGTAGCTTAGCATGGTGCTCACAAGTGGGTAGCCTCTCCCTCTCACCCGGGGCCAGCAGCTCTACGTGCTGCTTGCAACCATTATTTTGCTCCACCTCCCCCGGGTCCAACAGTTCTGCACACCATTTAGGAGGCTCCTGGTGCGCACACAGTGCTGGGGCACAATCCAGTGTGGATTCCCCCAAGCAGTGGGCATGCTCGCCATCCCCGTGGCTTTCCTTGCCCTGCCACAGCTTGGCGTCAGGGTACCCAGGATGGCTTGCTTCTGGCTACATGCATTCTTAAGCCATGTGGGGAGACCAAAGCCCCGGCTCTGGCTCCTCCTTCCTCTCCTCCCTTTGCCTGCTCTGTTTCCGCCTTCACCTCCAGTGGGGGCTGGATTGCATCAGGAAGGAATGATATCTTAAGTGCAGACACCATGGGACAAAATCCCAAGGCAGGTGATATTTTAAAATGTTCCTCACGCTTTCTGGCTAGGTTTTCAACCTTATTCTAAGTGGTCCATGAAAATATATTAGAAGACTGGCCCCAAGGTGCTAATTCAAGGGCTGTCTGCCAAACGTCTGGCAATGCAAGAATCTGGAAAATCAAAAATGGCTTCTTTTTTTTAAAAAAATATTTATTTATTTATTCAATTTGCATGTATACGTGTGTGTATGTATGTGAATGTATGTGTGTTTATGTATGTGTGTGTAGAACCACGGACGAATTTGGGAACCACCATGGACCACCTCCACCTTCTCCTTGTTTACTCTCCCCAGGGATTCCCAGGCTCTGCCCTACCAGGACCAGAAACATAAGTCAGCTCTTGGCTCAGGATCAAGTTTGCTTTTGGAGTTACCCATACTAAGGTTCTAACTTACCCTGAAATCTGATTCACTCCATCTGATTTGGGAAGTTCCTCACACGGGGCACCAGATTGTGGGGTTCTCCACACATACCCCCACACACAAACACACACACTAGGGAATGACTCCAGCCATTAGGACAGAGAAAGGCAAGTTCGATGCCGCTCCTCTGCCTCAATTCTCCAAACACTTGAATACGGCGGGGAGTTTGTCAGAGCAAATCTCTTTTCATTGGGGGGTAACAAAACAGCTTAAATAGACAAAAGACCACATGGCACAAAATGAGCAGCCAATTATGTTAAAGGTCAACACAACTGTAAGGAAGCCAGGTCAACTCCTATAAGCCAATTAGGGCATTCTGTAATGTGATCAGGTTAACGACCAGGAGACTAGCTCTCAGCGCCATCTTTGGTCCCATGTGCTCAACTATGCCCTGCCGTTATTCCTGGGCGGGCCCAACAGTATCACCTTAAGACCTTGGGCAATCCAGATTTTGTGGGGCATTATTCTAAGAATTTTATAGTTTTATGTTCACTTTATGGTTTGTGATTCATTTTAAATTTGTTTCAATTACAAGATGAAGGGCATGTGTCTGCTTTTGTTTGTTTTTGTCATAAAGAACCTCACTTATTCCATGAAACTTTTGTCTCCTTTCTGCCTGCTGGGAACACTTCCTCGCCCAGCCAGAACACTGACTTGTGTTCCAGGGATGGCACCCTGTTTCTCAGAATCCAACAGAGTCCAAAGAAAACCCAAGCAAAGTTCTAGGGGACAAAGGCCAGACATCTGAAGTCCTCTGAAATCATCCAATGTGAGCAAAGCTGTAAGATGATTAGGAAAACTCTGTTACATGGTTATCAATATGCGGTTTCTGATTTTTGTTGTATTTCCAATGTCAGGTGTGAGATGTGACATTCAGCTGACCCAGACTCCATCTGTGGCTGCATCTCCAGGAGACAAAGTCACCATCAACTGCAAGGCCAGTCAGGGCATGAGCAATGCTTTACATTGGTATCAACAGAAGCCAGACAAAACTGTGAAGCTCCTGATTAGATATGCAAACAGCTTGGAATCAGGTGTCCCTCCTAGGTTCAGCGGCAGTGGATCAGGGACAGATTTCACTCTCACCATAAGCAACCTGCAGCCTGAAGATTTTGTAATATACTTCTGTCAACAGAGTTATAATATTCCTCCCACATTGATACAAGCCACAACATAAGCCTCACACAGATGCAGAAGTGTAAAGCTGTGTTGCCCCAACTGGCGTTGGCATCTGCTGGGAGCTTGTCTCAGATGCAGCCTGGCTGTGAAGCCTGCAGTGGATCTTCTGGTGGAAATGGTCAGGGAGCCTTGTGTACATGTGAAGCAGACATCCTGTCACTCAGCTGCAGCAACTCCATCACCACAGAGAATTTGGTATTGTTTACAGTTTTCCCCATAATCCAGACATTTTGCTTTCCTTTTAAATATATACTTTTAAGGTACAAAGCAGTGCAGAAAGGATTCTATCCTCAATATTTTCCAGGTTAGCTGGTCAAAGGCAGTCAAAGCACTGGTGTTTTATATGTAATTACACTTTTCTAAGTTAATGCATAAGAAAGATCATGTTGCTGTAAATTTGATTCGCATCACTTGGATACCACCACTAAGAGACAGTTTTTAAAATTATGAAAGTTGGAATTTCAAAACGAAATGAGAGAGTTTCCAAATACTCAGAAACACACAGAATGACACAAAATAGTCTTCATGTCAAGAATTTAAGATTCTGTCCAGCTGATCGTGAAGGCAGCATACCTATAATATGGCAGAAAAGAAATGTTGCTGGCTTTGGCATAGATCTGATGAATTTTGGATAATATTAGTGATGGTTGTTACTGATGCAGTCACATAAACAAGGCCTTTGGAATTCTATGAAGAATCAGTGTGGAAAGGTCTTGCTTACAAGATTCAACTTTCACTACTGCCACATTCATAGGAAGTCAATGCACAGAAATAAGCTTTATGTATACGGTATGGAGGGGGGAGTGACATTCATGGATAAAAGCCCTAAAGCCATGTCACTCATTTGCATTCAGACAAGCATCCCTCTAAAATAACATCTGAAACCCACCGTGTGCCAAGGTGTGACCTAGCAGGAGCCAAACAATACATTTTGGGAACATGTGGCCTAAATTGACTTTGTAAACAGAGGGTGACTTGTACCACTCCAACAATGGAGCTGTAGAGAGTGTGACTAATGTACAGGATCCAGATATACATAAAGGAAGGGCTGTGGAACTGATGGGGTCCTGAAAGCATCCTGAGTGTGTAGAGATAACTGTCTTTCTTTACAGGCTCATCACCTTGGTGCATCTTTGCCTGGTGTATTCGTCTGTCTATCAGATAATACATGTGTCCCATTGTAAATTTTTCATATATTACAGAAGAATAAAAAATCAGATGAGCATCTACTCCAGTAGAACGTGTGAATTTTTTTCTTTGTAACTTTAAATCATTTTCTCTTCTCACTTTGATGCTAACACACTGACTTTGTGCTTTGCTCTTTTGACTTTGTGAACCAAACTGTCAATTGCTTTGATTTTCTTTTCCTACTTCCTAATACTTTCTCCATAAATTAAGTATTATTTAAGTGGAGAAAACATTAATAATGTATTTTCATAAGAAGAAAAGTTGTCACATATAAATGATTTTTGCATAACTGTGGTGATAAGATGAAAACTGATCTTATCTGAACATTCATAGGAAATATACCCTTTAAATATAGTGCTGTAATAAGGCTTCTGGATCAATCATGACTCTGTCTGCTCTCTGTTTTGTATATATATTATTGGAGTAAAGGAATATTTCTATATCCAAAAGTAGATAATACTGATTTGACCAGGAAAATGGTATATATATTTGAGTAGAACTGACATTATAACATAAGGAATCCATGGCAGGTGTGATACAATTTGTATTATTAGCAAGATAATCTAAAAATAATAAAAAGTTTTATGGCAAGTGACTGATAGCACCTTCAACAAAAGACTATTTTTATGGTATGCTCTACATATATGCACAGTTTTATTTTCCAGTGTGTTCATGTGTGACATTGCTGGATACAGGCATCAAGTTGAGACTTGAAATCATTGAGTGATTGATGGGGAGGGCCCAGCCCATAGTGGGTGGGACTAATCCCTAGGCAAGTAGATAATATGGAGGGAGTTGGTTGAGGAAGTTGACAGACTTCAGTATTCGTCCCCCGACATGCTGGTCTGGCAAGATAGAAATTTTGCCTTTCTCAGCAGTCCTGTGAATAAGGTGTAGCCATTTCCCTTGGCCCCTGGTATTGGTGTGAACTCTTCTGTTAAGCTTGACTAAGAGATGTATATGGAAAATTGTAAAAAAAAAAATCTATTGTTCCCCTTTAAAAGGTTAGTTTGTGAATTTATAGGGAACAATGCTTGTAAATTGCAGGGTATGTTTTGGCTACTTTAGCATACAGGAATGCTGAAAAGTGAGAAAGTACATCCCTTTCATGCATGGCCAGTTTCCTTTAGTATTTATATTGGTGTAAGTGCTCCTACAAAACTGCTGACATGCACCCAGACACTGTAAGTAAGAAGAAATACCTTGCTTCTCTAAGTAGTTTGAGTCTGCATTTTTTCAGCAATGTAAGATGAGTCTAACACAGTCACCCAATGGATGTTGTGGTACAGAACATGGAAGTCCACAAACCATGAATGAAGTGCAGAAGCAGCAGGATGACTCAGTGGGTAAAGCAGCCTGTGTGCAAACCTGGCAACCCCAGCTCCATCCCAGGAGCCCACATGGTAGAAGGGGGAATCTACTCCACAAAGTTATCCTTTCTCTCTTCCCACATGTGCTGCTGCAGACCCTCATCACTCTATCTCAATCTCCCTCTTTTTCAAGCTGAGGAAAGTCTGTTTGTGCACCTGCAGAAAGTTGCTTATTCTTACAAGCGTGACAAGGACTGTCTGATGCCCTATGGTTGTGTGGCACTTTTCTTGACAGTTTTCAATAAATTCACGAACTAATAGCTTCAGAAGGAGCAAGAATTTTACTTTCCTTTATGATACTCTGGTTACATCTCTTAGACCCGCTTGGCAGAAGAACTTTTATCAGCATCAAGAGCCAAGGAAATTAATCACACTATATCCATTGCTGAGTGAGGGACAATTCTCATCTGCCAGGCCAGCTTATCTCACCAAGTGCTGAAGAAAGTGAACCCCATGAATCGCCTTACTTCCACTTATCCAGTTACCCAGGAAAACGTCCCACAATGATTGGCAAGGCATCCCCAACAATCAGACAATCTCCTGCAGGCTTGTTCAGGGCTTCACTCAACACACTCAGAACTGTGTCCAGAGCTCAAACCATCAATTATGTAGATGACACATGTATGGAGCTATCGATGGGTGTCATCTACACTCATCCTTCATCAGAGGTCACATTCTGCACTCGTGAATGTAAAGTGATGCTCTGTTGCAAATTCCCATGTATGGACCTCTGGTTTCTCTCCACTAGAACATGGAGACTACAGACAGTTTTCCTCTCTATGCTGAGGATTCTTCTCCATACTGTGTGGCTTTGCCTTTAAACTTGTAGCATTCTATTCCTTTCAGTGATTCTGTGTCAACCCACCAAGTAGCTCACAACTGTTTTCTCTTAGAAACTGAAGATAAGAGTTTAACACTAAGATACACATTATATGGGGCACAATGGATTCCAGGATACTTAGTCGCTGGTGTAAGGAACAGTTCTGATTCTCAAAGGGACTCACTCAAGAAGGATAAGAAAGCAGAAATGGGCCCAAGAGATTGGACAAATCTCACACAGAAATGTATCATGACCACAGAGCTGGAAACACACTTGAGACTTTCACAGGTGCAAAGAGCACAGCCCTGATGCAGCTGTGCTTGATGGTTTGATGGAGTTGCTGGGAAATGGCCACCAGAACCTGAGGACCAGGTGGGTAATTGGCTCCTTTTCCTTCTCCTCCTGCTTTTTCTTCAGGACTGAAGTGACCAAGGACATCCTGGCTGTGAGGTGGATGCCAGTCCTGCTCTAAGCTGCTCCTGTGCTTTTCCTGGGACTGGGCTCCAGTGGTTTGCATGGTCGTCTATGGATTCGGATCAGATGCTGGAGGGACAGATGCAGGCTGCACACGATCCTCACTCTGAGTAAGGGCTCACAGACAACTTCCAGAGGAAAGTAGAGAATATGATGATTAATGCAAAAAAGTCATCAGAATGGAAGGTGGATCTACAATCTTTACCAACTTCTGCCTACCTGGAGCAGACAGTTGTGCCTGACTTATGACAGTATTTTCTGTTCTCACAAAGAAAAGATCCCAAATCCCATTGAGTTTCTGGATTCTTATCTTTTACAAAAAAGGAACAGTTTGAAGATCGAAAATGAGTTTTGTGCAAGAAAATAAATTTTGTTAGCTATTGTACGATTACATGATTATGATGTAGCTGTGATTGATGGCTTGATGGAGTTGATGGGACCAGGTGGGTAATTGGCTCCTTTTTCTTCTCCTCCTGCTTTTACTTTAGGACTAAGTGACCAAGGGCATCCTGGCTGTGAGGTGGATGGCTAGTCCTGCTCTAAGCTGCTCCTGTGCTTTTCCTAGGACTGGGCTCCAGTGGTTTGTATGGTCGTCTATGGATTCAGATCAGATGCTGGAGGGACAGATGCAGGCTGCACACGATCCTCACTCTGAGGATGGGCTCACAGACAACTTCCAGAGGAAAGTAGAGAATATGATGATTAATGCAAAAAAGTCATCAGAATGGAAGGTGAATCTACAATCTTTACCAACTTCTGCCTACCTGGAGCAGACAGTTGTGCCTGACTTATTTCCTGCACACAGGAAAGACCCCAAATTCCATTGAGTTTCTGGATTTTTGTCTTTGAAAAAACAAGGTAAATATTGAAGGTCAAAAATGAGTTTGCAACAACAAATGTTGGAGAGGATGTGGAGAGAGGGGAACTCTCCTACATTGCTGGTGGGAATGCAGGCTCATACAGCCACTCTGGCGAGCCGTCTGGAGATTCTTAAAGAAATTAAAGATTGAAATGCCATATGACCCTGCTATTCCACTTTTGGGAATAACCCCCCATACAGCAGAGATTCACCTCGATAGCACAAGCACGACCATGTTCATAGCAGCACTGTTTACAATAGCAAAGTCATGGAATCAGCCCAAATGTCCAACAGTTGATGAGTGGATAAGGAAACTGTGGTACATCTATCTGTACAATGGAGTACTACTCAGCCTTCAAAATGATGAATTACTGGAATTTGCCGGGAAATGGATGTCATAGAAACATTATATTAAGTGAAGTATCCCAGACCCAGAAAATTAAGTGCCGTATGTACTCCCTAATAGGTGGCTCCTAGTACCGAACCCACCCAGCCCACCTAGAGACAGTAATTCCAAGGATGATGAAGAGGAGGGATGGGGTAGGAGGGCCACACCAGAAACAAGGAGAGAAGGGACCATGTTACAGCAGGGAAAATAGGCCTCCACCAAGGACCCAAATAAGTAATGAGACATCTGATTAAGTTCACAGACTTTGTTCCTGATCATTTACTACTGAGGGGAAGTGAATCTCACCAGAAGAGGAGGGCATATAGTCTGGCAGATAAAAAGTAACCTTTTTGCAAATGGGTGATAGACCCCTCCCTTACTGTGGTTTCCCACTTTTATTACATCTACCTTTGCATGTTGCTTTTATCACAAGACTCTAACAGCTTTTTGTCTCTGGCCAGGGGGTAACATACAATGCCCACCAGGATGGAGTGAAGGGCATTGCAGGAGCAGCAAAACTGCAAAAGAAAATCAACAAACCACAATCCAGAACTTCAGAGACTCTATATCAACCACCTAGAACTAGGCCAGCTTAGTCCTCTCCCCATCTTGAAGCTCAGGGAAATTTGCGGAAGAGGGGGCGGTAAGAGTGTAAGAGCAAAAGGATGGGAGGAGCAATGATATATAAGATACTCTATACTAGTTAGGGCTGAAGCAATCATAATTGGACTTTGCATGCCCTGCGCATTGTCCTACACACTGTTGAACCTCACAAAGTCTAGCATCTGCTAAAGTCACCAAGAGCCTTGGAGGTAAAGGATTTGGCAGCCACAGCAGTGTTCCTATACCTAAGGGGAACACGGGAAAGGGTTCAGGGAAAGGCCA
The DNA here is from genome assembly GCA_023101885.1 of Typhlomys cinereus. NCBI lineage: Eukaryota > Metazoa > Chordata > Mammalia > Rodentia > Platacanthomyidae > Typhlomys > Typhlomys cinereus. The sequence continues at coordinate 2,986,153 of JALPQD010000300.1, read as the reverse complement.
CTGGGTCCTTGTACGTCATTGGAGAGGAGGGCCCAGAGGAAAATCAGACATGCACAAGAAAGAACTCTCTGGGAATTGGGGCGGGAGACACTGGGGGATGGGGAGGGAGAGGGGTGGGGAGGGGAAGCACAGGGTACGGGGGGGAGGAGGAGGAAGGGAGGGAACTGGTGTACCTAATAAGTTTGTATGAGCTGAAATAAAAAAATGAGTTTTGGGCGAGAAAATAATTTTTGTTAGCTATTATACGATTACATGATTGTGAGGTAGCTTTCTTCCTCTGTTTTCCTCCGCTTTTTGGAAATATAAGGATATTCAGGATATCAGAACTTATTTCTGGAATTACAGAAGACGGCCTAGTTCCTTTATTTGATTTATTCACCCTGCTTGTTTATTGAGTATCATCTGTGTAATTTTCCTCAGGTATCCTTTGCTTTGTTTTTAAGAGGATCTTCAGAATAAACTATGAATATATATATATATATATATATATATTTGATATAAACAAACTGGTTGCATAACTCCTCCTCTGGAGATAAGATACAAACACTAAGCGCACCCTGTGCCTGAGCTTTACCTTGCTTGTGCAAACACTGTTCTGGGCATATTGTATGATAAATTCATATTTAAACATGTGAAGTCTATATAACATCTGTCTATCATCTCTTTTATCGACACAGCCCTTTTTGTCAGTTTCACAACTCTTTTATCTGAGCAGTGGTGCTCACAAATAAGCACACCAAGAAGTTCAAGGCCAGGGCAAAACCCACAGGATCAAATGCAAAAGGCTTCTAAAATATCTTCCCATTCACAGAAAGAATGGGTTGACTGAAGTAAACCCATGCAAAAAATCATCAGAATGGAAGGTGGATCTACTATCTTGGACAACTATTGCCTACCTGGTGTAAATGCACAAGAGAAACCATGTGGCAAGTGACCATTACTCCACTCTCCAGACTGCCGTGTGACTCTGTTCTCTCAGTCCCCACAAGAGAAGTTTGAAGCAAATTGCACTGCCCTGGAAGAATGAGGACACTCAGGGTTACTGAGCCCTTGCAGAGTCACTCAGATGTATAAAACCCTGCAGCTGTGCCGCCTGCCCAGCTGCTGCTGATTTGCATACCCAGTGCACAGCCCACAGCCCTGAGGACTTTATCAGGCTGGTCACAGCCTGTGCAGGGGTCAGTGCCAGTCAGCACACAGCATGGACATGAAGACCCCTGCTCAGCTTCTGGGGCTCCTGTTCCTCTGGCTCCCAGGTAACAAACAACAGCAATGGGAGGGGGGATCATAGCCTAATGTGAACAGTGCTGCCATGTGCTTAAGAAAACAATGCTATTACATAATTATCAATATGCAGTGTCTTATTTGTGCTGTATCTCCAATGTCAGGTGTGAGATGTGACATTCAGATGACCCAGACTCCATCTGTGGCTGCATCTCTGGGAGACAGAGTCACCATCAACTGCAAAGCCAGTCAGGGCATAAGCAGTTACTTAAGTTGGTATCAACAGAAGCCGGGCAAAGCTCCTCAACGCCTGATCTATGGTGCAAACCAATTTGCAAACTGGAGTCTCCTCCAGGTTCAGTGGCAATGGATATGGGACAGATTTCACCCTCACCATCAACAACCTGCAGCCTGAAGATTTTGCAACTTACTACTGTCTGCAGTATAACAGTTACCCTCACACAGTGATACAAGTCATAACATAAACCACGCTGAGAAGCAGAAGTGTGAAGCTGTGCAGTCTGGACTGCTCCCTAGGTGTTGGCACTTGCTGGGAGCTTGGCTCAGATGCAGCCTGGCTGTGAAGCTTTCTGTGGGTCTTCTGGTGAAAATGCTCAGGGAGGCTTGTTTGCATGTGAACCAGATGTCCTCTCACTCAGCTGCAGTAACCCCACCATGACAAAGGATTTGGTAGCATTTAGAGTTTCCCCCACAGTCCCAACATTTTGCTCTGCCTTTTTAATATATGTTTAAGGCATAAAGCAGCACAGAAAGGATTCTATATTCAATACTCTTGGGGCTTACTGTTCAAAGGCAATCAAAATCCTGGTGTATTGTGAGTAATTACACTTTTTGCCACAGGCCAAAACAGAGACCTCCGGGGCTTAGCTCAGGGGTTAAGCAGGCGGAAGGTCCTGAGTTCAGATCCCAGACCCCACGTATAGATGCCTGGCAGAAGCCGGGGAGGCCTGCGTTTCTGGTTCTGGTAGGGCGGAGCCAGTGAATTCCCGGACAGAGTAAACAAGGAGGAGGTGGAGGCGTCCACGGTGGTTCCCGAATTTGCCCATGGTTACACACACACACACACACACACACACACACACACACACAAAATTGAAATAAATAATTAAAAAATTTTAAAAATTAAAAAAACAAAGCAGAAACCTCCAAACTAGGACTCCCCCAGTGACTAGGTGAAGTGAAGGAGTCTGCGATGGAGAACAAACACACACAGTGCTCTAGGCTGAGTGAATCTCAACCCACTTTATTGAATCTTTGTGACAGCTTTTATACTAGAAAACTCTGGGGGCAAAGAATGCTGCACCTGCAAACTAGGAGACATGTGTTCTAGTCAGCAGAAATCATCTTCAGGATAAACATTTTTCAAGAACCTAACCCATTTCTTGAGGGTAAAGGCATTTACAGAACCTTTCTCCCAGTATTTCCAAATCTAGCTAATCTATAATGCTCCACCAAATAGCTACAGGGTCTGAGCCTACATCATTGCTATTGTTTTAACAAAAACTGCATTTTTAAAATACACAGAGGAGGTTTGAACTCCTTTTGATTTCAATAAAGAACCTGTTTTTTTTTTCATTACAATTAACTAATCAGTGTCATATCTATTATATATTTCTGTAAATGTTAAAGGTGAATCTGTTGGGGAGGGCGCATGCTACACATTCATTTTTCCTTTTGGAGGATACCAGTTTCTGGCTGCTGTCATATAAGCCGGCCCATATTAGGTCACTATGGTAGAAACTATATTAGGATTATCTTATTACTATTTTCTATTAACTTATGTGCTCTATAGTTGTGTACTGATTTCTTGTGAACAGATGGCATAGTCTCTTATTTATAGAATCTCTGAATTAGTTCAGCAGGTGAGGGAATTTTACCCACCTATGTTTTAAGACTCTTGAAGTTTCTCTGTAATTTCTTTGAAACCAGCGTATACATTCTGGTTAACAAGTCAATTCTACTTAGAATTTTTTTAAAATAAATATGCATTATTTTTTTTCTGCTTATAAACACGTATAGGTACCCCGGTCCCCTCACTCCCTCCACCCTTCCTTGTACCTCCTTGATCCCTCCCCCTTTCCTCTCCGTTTTCTTCCCCTCCCTTTCCAGTTCCCCCTTCCTTGATCCTTGGAGCATCCTTTAATGTGTATGTGAACTTTCCTCTGAGTCCTACTCTCTGATGAGGTGTAAGGACTCAGTGGCATTTCCTAGAACTCTTTCTTATGTTCCCCTTAAGTATAGGAACATATCGTGGCTATTAATCCCTTGCTTCTAAGGATTCTAGTGCCTTTAGTCCATGCTAGACTTTGAGGGGTTAATGATATGTTGGTCATTGTGCAGATCATGCAGAGTCCTATTATGACTGCTTCAGCCCTAACTTGTGTGGGGTATTTTGCATATCATTACTCCTCCCATCCTTGTGCTCTTACAATCTTACCTCCCCCTCTTCCACAAATTTCCCTGAGCTTCAGGATGGGGAGAAATTAGGCAAGCCTGATTCCAGGTGGTTGATACAGTCTCTGATGTTCTGAATTATGGTTTGCTGATTTTTTTTTCAGTTTTGCTGCTCCTGCAACACCCTTGGCTCTATCCTGATGGGTATTGGATGTCACCCCCTGGCCAGAGATAAAAAGCTGTTAAAATAGAGTCTTATTATAAGAGTAGATTCAAAGGCAGATGGAATACGAGTACGAGACAGTGGTGGGGGGGGGTCAGTCTCTCATTTGCACAATGGTTACCTTCTAACTGCCTGACTGTATGCCCTCCCATTCTGGCAAGATCCTACCCCATCACTTACAAGTGGCCAGGAAGGAAAGTCTGTGAACTTAACCAGATGTCTCATTACTTACTTGCAGTCCATGATGGTGGTCTATTATCTCTGCTGTAGCATGATCCCTCTTTCCTTGATTCTGGTGGGGCCCTACTTCCCCTTCTTTCCTGTATATATTCTTTGCAATTACTGTAGGTAGTACAGAGATTTATCTCTGAGTGTGTCTCTAAGTGGGTTTGGTACTAGGATCCACCTATTAGGGAGTACATAAGGCACTTTATTTTCTGTGTCTGGGATACTTTGCTCAATATAATTCTTTCAAATTCCATCCATTTCCTGGAAAATTTCATTAATACATCATGTTTGATGACTGAGTACAATTCCATTGCATAAATGTACAACATTTTCCATACCCACTTGTCAACCATTGGACATTTGGGTTGATTCCATGACTTTGCTATTGTAAACATTGCTGCTATGAACAAGGTTGTGCTTGTGCTATTAAGGAGAATTTTTGCTGTATAGGGGGTTATTCCCAAAAGTGGAATAGCAGGGTCATATGGAATTAAAATCTTTAACTTCTTTAAGTATCACCAGATGGCTAGCCAGAGTGGTTGTATGAGCCTGCACTTCCACCAGCAATGTAGGAGAGTTTCCTTCTTGCCACTTCCTCTCCAGCATTTGGTGTTGCTTTTATTGTGGATTTTTGCCATCCTGACGAGGGTGAGATGATATCTCAGGGAGGTTCTGATTTTCATTTCCCTGATGGCTAAGCATGTGGAGCATTTTTTAAGATATTTGACAGACATTTCAATTTCGTCCCTGGTAAAGTTTCTTTTAAGTTCTAAGACTCATTTTTTAGTTGGCTATTTGTTTCCTTGGTGTTTAGTTTTCTAAGTTATTTGTACACTCTGGATAATAGAGCTCTATCAGATATGTGGTTAGTGAAGATTTTCTCCCATTCTGTGGGTTGCCTTTGTGCTCACGTTACAATCTCTTTATCTGAACAGAAGCTCTTTAATTTCACAAGATCCCAACTGTTGAGTGCAGGTTGTGGTGATTGTGCTATTGGATGTCCGTTTAGGAACTGTTGGCCTAGCCCAATCAGCTCAAGGGAGTTGCCTACACTTCCAACTAAAATTTTTATAGTCTCTGGCCTTATATTGAGGTTGTTGATCCATTTCAAAATAAGTCTTGTACATGGTGACAAGAACAGGTCCACTTTTAATCTTCTGCACTTACACATCCAGTTTTGAAAGCACCACTTGTTGAAGATGCTGTTCTTTTTCCATTGGACTTTTTGCGCCCCTTTGTCAAAGATCAAATAGCGGTAGTTGTGTGGGCTTATATCTGGGTCTTCAACCCTTATCCATTGATCTGTGTGTCTATTTTGGAGCCAGTACCAGGCTGTTTTTATAACTATGGATTTGTAATGGTGATACCTCCAGCATTGTTTTTGTTACTCAGGATAGTTTTTGCTGTCCTGGGTCTTTTGTGCCTCCATATGAATGTTGAGATTGTTTGGTCAACTTCTTTAAAGAATTGCTTTGGGATTTTAATTGGTATAGCATTGAATTTGTATATTGCCTTTGGTAGGATGGTCATTTTTATGATGTTGATTCTGCCAATCCAGGAATATGACAGGTCTTTCTACCTTCCGGTGTCTTCTGTAATTTCTTTCTTTAGGGTTTTAAAGTTTTCATTGTAAAAGTGACTTACTTCCTTGGTTAGGTTTATACCAAGATATTTCATTTTTTTAGGGTATATAGTAAATGGGATTGTTTCTCTCAGGGCTTTTTCACTTCATTCATTCTGTGCATATAGGAAGGCCACTGATTTTTGTAAGTTTATTTTGTATCCTGCCACCCTGATGAATTTCTGTATTAGTTCCAGGAGTTTCCTGGTGGAGTTTTGGGATCACTCAGGTATAAGATCATGTCATCAGCAAATAGAGCCTTGTCTAGTCCCTGATCAAACCGGAAATGCTTCAAGTTTTTCCCCATTGAGTACAATACTTGTGGGCATTTGTATACAGCTTTTATTACATTGACAAAGATTCCTTCCATTCCAACTGTCTCTAGGATTTTGATCATAAATCGCTGTTGGATTTTCTCAAAAGCTTTTTCTGCATCTATCGAGACTATCACATGGTCTTGGATTTTGGACTGGTTTATATGGTGAAATATGTTTATTGATTTGCGTATGTTGAACTAATCTTGTGTGCCTGCAATAAAGCCTACTTGATCCCTGTGAATGATCTTTTGATATGTTTTGAATCCGATTTGCTAAGATTTGTTTGAGAATCTTTGCACCTGTGTTCATCAAAAGATTGGCCTATAGCTTTCTTTTTTAAGTGTATCTTTATTTGGTTTTGGGATTAAGGCAATATTAGCTTCGTAGAAAGAATCTGGTAGTGTTTCTTCCTTTGCTATTTAATGGAACAGTTTAAGGAGTATTGGTGTTATTAGCTCCTTAAATGTCCGGTAGAACTCTGTGCTGAATTCATCTGGTCCAGGACATTTTTTGGTGGGAAGATTTGAGATTACTTCATCGATTTCCTTATATGTTATAAGACTATTTAAATAAGTCACTACTTCCTGATTCAATTTTGGTAAGTTGTGCTTACTTAGGAATTCATCCATTTCTTTTGTGTTGTCAAATTTCACAGAGTATAAGTTTTTGAAATGTGATGTAATAATAATCTCAATTTCTTTGGTGTCTGTGGTGATAACTCCATTTTCATTTCTAACTTTGTTAATTTGCGTTTTTTCTCTCTTGCTTCTGGTTAATTTAGCAAGGGGTGTATCAATCTTATTGATCAATCTTATTTTTCAAAGAACCAGCTTTTTGACTGGTTGATTCTCTGTATTGTTTTCCTAATCTCAATTTCAGATATTTTCCCTTATTTTGCTAATCTCTTCTACTGCTTCTGGTATCAGATTGCTCTAGTGTCTCTAAATCTTTAAGCTGCATTGTTCAGTTATTTATTTGTGATGTTTCCATTTTTTTTTGATGTAAACATTAAGAGCTATGAACTTACCTCTTAGGACAGCTTTCATTGTGTCCCAAAGATAAGTTGTATTTTCATTATCGTTCACTTTCAGGGAATCTTGAATTTCCTTTTTTGATTTCTTCCTGAATCCAATTCTCATTCAGCGTCACAGTGTTAAGTTTCCAGAAGTTAGCATATGTTCTGTTGTTTATTGTGTTGTGGATGTCTACCTTTATACCATGGTGGTCTGATTGGATATAGGCTAGAATTTCAACTTTCTTATATATGTGGAGATTCATTTTGTGGCCCAATATATGATCTATTTTGGAGAAAGTTCCGTGTGCTGCTGAGAAAAATGTGTATTTTTTAGTGTGTAAATGAAAAGTTCAATAGAGATCTGTAAGGTTCATTTCTTTAAGGGTTTGATTAAGTTCCAAAATGTCTCTGTTAAGTTTTTGACCTGTTGTTCTATCCCATGTTGAGAAGGCAGTGTTGAAATCCAAAAGAATTATCATTTGGGGTTTGATTTCTCACTTTAGATACTTTATGGTTTGCTTAATGAATGTGGAGGGGCCCGTATTAGGTGCATAAATGTTCAGTATTGTGAAGTCTTCGTGGTGAATGTAACATGTGACAAAATGTGTATCCAGCTGTGTCGCTCTATGATTTTCGTTGGTTTGAAGTCCACTTGTCTGAAAGCACTAAGTTGCGTACCCGCTGTCCTGTTTGCCTGGTTCCATTAGCTTGCAAGATTTGACGCAGCCTTTCATTCTTATGGACGGCCTATCTGTTGGTGGTGAGATGAGTTCCTGAGGCAGCAGATTGTTGGATTGTGGTTGTTAATCCAATGTTTGTAATCTATTCTCTTAATATCGGTGAGTTAATGCCCTGACAATTAAATGTTTAGAATGGAGAAATTATTTTTAAATTCTGGACGATTTTTATGTTTTGTAGATTGTAAGCATGGACGTTTGGGATATTTATATTTTGGTGTATTATACTTCCCTTCTGTCCTCCTGGATACGCTTGGATTCTTTTCTTCAAGCTTGAGTATCATTTCTAGCATTTTTTGAAAGGCCTGGTTTGGTAGACATGTATCCCTTCAAGTTGTGTGTCTTTGTGCTGGAAAACTTTTCTTTCTCCCTCAATCAGGACAGATATTTGCCGGGTATATCAGTCGGGTGGGCATTTTTGCTCATTTAATACTGTGAAGTATGGTCTCTCTCAAGCTCTTCCTTGCTTTTACTGTTTCCATTGATAGTCATTTGTTATTCAATAGGTTTACCTTTAAAGTGACTTGCTTTTTTCTCTTGAAGCTCTCAGCACCCTTTCGTTGTCTTGAATGTGAGGGTTTTGACGATTATTTGCCATGGCGATTTTCTATTTGGCATACTGTTGGAGTGCGAAATCCCTCTTGTATTTGATAGGCCTATCATTCTTTATTGTGGAATTTTCATTTTGATGAATTGAAATATTTCCTCAGGTGTGGTATTTTGGGATTCTTGTTCTGGTATTCCATGAATGCGCATATTAGCTCTTCAGGGTGTCAACATCTTGAATGCTCCTCTCCAGTATCTTTTTGGTTTAACATCTCTTTCCATTGAGCTGGTTAATTCTCTACTTTTGTCTTCAAGATCTGGATCTATTTTCTGCCTCATTTGTTCTGCTGATAAGACTCTCTGTGGAGTTGTTTGGGTTGAAGATAACTATCTCTTAGTTCAATTTAAACTCTGCCCAGACTGTTTACCTGCCTATACCTTTTTTGTTCTTAAACTGTTTTTCTCAACTCCTCCAGGTCTGTTGTGTTCTTGTTCAAAGTGGTTGACACGGTTATTTACTCTTCTCGGATTTCCTCTTTCATATTATTAATCAGGGTAATGATCGTACTCTGAAATTCGTAATGTTGGGTCTGGCTTTCAGGCTATTCTATGGATTTGTTCGGTCCAATCCATTGTTAGGGATTGATTCTTTTGGGGGAGATTTTTCTTCTTGGTTTTGTTTCTCGTGGGAGATTGTTCTTCTTGGGTTTTGTTTCTCGTGGATCTCACTGACTTGTACATTGTTGTTTTGTTTTTTAAGGACCGTTTCAGTTTCTGTGTGTTTTTCACTGAACGATGGAGTTGGTATTGTTATACCTGCCGTGTTACTAGTTCTTGCCTTGGATTGGGTATTTTTGTGTATTGGTATTGTTATTCCTAGAGTGACTACTACAGGATGTTAGATGTCATTTAAGTAACGCAGGGGATGAATATAATATGGTAGTGCACTTTTACCATCTAGTGTCTGGTGAAATGTTGAGGGTGGGTGGTTACTCCCTGGAGTTGTTGATGTTTTTGGGTGGCTGTATGAGGAAGCTGACCTACACATTGATACTAGAAGGATCAAGAGGTGAAAGAAAAGAAAAAAAAAGGTTTACTTATCTTTGGCTGGATGTGAAAAGTTTGCATGTGATACAATGGTTGTAGAAGTCCAGATGTAGGGCCTGTGTTCTCTTTGTTCCTAGAGTTTTGCTTGCGTTTCCTTTGGGTTCTATTGAATTCTGAGTAGCAGTGTGTCTTCTGTGGACCACGTGCGTAGGTCCCTGGTGGGCCAGAGAGTAGAGGGTCTGTGTGTTGATGGCAGAATTCTTCACCTGCGACCTGGGGGGCGGAGGGGCGCGGGGGCGGAGGCCACGAGGGGCTGGTGTCCAGACGGGGCCCCGAGCCAGCCGCGCGGCCCAGTGGGTGCTGCTGGCCGGGCGCTCGGCTCCAGGTGGGGGGCTGGGCTGGGAGAAAATTGCTTCTTTTCTATCAATGTTGGTATTTTAATTTATTTGCCACTGACAGAAATGAAAACCAAAATCCACAGTCCTTTATCAAAGTCTCTACCCAGGCTGGTCTAAACTCTTAAATAAGAAAGATGCATAGAAGGGAAAGAGCATTTAAAATGGAGAGATTCAGAGAATAAGGAAAGACATTGAGTTTGCTTCTGAAATGTTAAAGCCCAAGAAGTTTAAAAACAGAAGATAACAGACTCAGCTTGGGGTGGTTTTGGTGGTGGGTCTGTGTGCCCGGGTTCTTGGGGGATCAAGCTGGTCGGATCCTGTCATGATTATTTCGCTGCATTTGAACCGAGAGTCTCTGGAAGCGCCATGGTTCTGCGAGCTTAGAGTCATTCTGGAGGGATGGTCTTCTTTCAGCCGTCGGTAGGATCTGCCCTCCTCCTCAAGTCGGAAACAAACCATGCAGCTGCAGTGCCGCATTTTTCCCTGGGGCTCTGCAAGGTGGATTCAGGCAATAAGGCCTCTGAGGACACACCAGATCTTCATTCTCTAAGAGTCAGGTTGGGTCTTCCGTCAAAACTAGCATATTCATCGTTTCCACAGGCGGCCACCTTAAAATGCTCCTCTAGCTTCAGGCATTAATCCATTTTCCATGGCACAGAATGAGAACTCTAGATCTAGCTCGGAAAGGTTCACCACCTGTGGCAAACTGTGTCCTTATTTCTACTACTACTGCAAATGATCTTTCACCCAACAGTGACTTCTAGATCCCATTTGAAATGCAGCACATATTTGATTAGAAAAAATCTCCTAAGATCTAAGCATGGAAAGCTCAATGCTCACCTGATCACGTTGTTATAATCTTAATGAGACTGCACATCCAAGACTCTGGGGATATTACTAGTTACCCAGCAGATAAAGGAACTGTTACAATTGGCCTGCAGACCTCACCTGGATACCCCAGTATGTTACCAGAATACCATTGTTTTATTTCCAAAATGAAGCTGTTTTCTTGTTCCTAGGTGGAAGTCATTATATGCTGATAGATCGGATATCTGAAATTCTTCAAGATCATGGCCACCAGGTGACCATTTTTGTTAGACCTTTCATCACAGGTACTTTAAAAATATCGATACATTCTTCACTCATGAGAAATATGTTGAATATTTGGTGTAAACATAGTAGAAATCCTTTGTGACCCTACCATTAGCTGGTCGCTATCTAGTAGAAATGTTTTTTTGGTGCATCTAGTGTTATTGAAGAATGGTAAATAATGCGTGGGTACATACATATGTGCATGTGTAACTATTGGAAATATTTTGGGGCATTGTAATCCGGAAATATAATGGTCATAAATTCTTATTTTTAGTAGTGGGTCTTGTGTGAATATGCTAGACTGCTTGGCCAAAAATAAGGACATTGAAAGCTGCTAGCCAATCTATGAATAAAATTTGGATTGAACAGATGTGTTCTACCATGTTTTAAAAAAACATCAAGAGTAGTTTCTAACTCTCAGTATAAGACATAATTTATTTATTTATTTATTTATTATATTTTATTTTTCATTGTGTTTGTGTGGTGTGGTGTGTGTGTGTTGTGTGTGTGTGTGGTGGGTGTGTGTATCAGAGAAGACACATGTACCCTGTGGAGGGCCATGGTGACTTGGGGAGTCATCCTGGATTGTTTTCTACCTCCTTCTTGCTTCACTCTGGATTTTCCAGGCTCTGCCCACCAGGATTGGAAGTACAGGGCGGCCACCATTTCCTCTGGCATTTTATGTGGGACCGGGCTCTGCTCAGGTTAAGATTCTGCTTGTGAGGCAGCTTGAGTCATCTCTCCAGTCCAGTAAGACACAATTTAAGTAACATTCCAGTGCCTTTATATGCACTAGAGAAAGAGACGGGATTAAAATGGTCCCAGATTGACTGAAAATCTGAGGTTTACCATAAATTATTTATGGCAATGTCAGAATTTCTTAATTGATTCATGGATTCAGTTTTAACTAAAATCAAGATAATCAAGTCTTGCTGTCAAAAACACAAAGACTGCTGTACTTAATTTAAATATTTTATGACTTAATGACACATGACAGTTAATATCAGAGTTGGGTAATCTGAGATGCACTCTCTGGTTCTTAGTCAGAATGTTGCTGAAGTTTTAAAAACGTATTTAAGATCAAGACTTTTCTGTGAAAAATATTCCAAGCCATGAGCCTCAGACCTTGTTATTACAGGCAGTTTGAAAGCTTCGAGCTCTATAATTGGCTGAGTATTCTTTTTGTGTACTTCCGTTTGTATTTTCATAATAATAAGATTGATTTCATAATGTAGTGTCTATTCATCTTAATTTGTGGCTCCCATGCCCTTTGGTAGGCCCTTAAGTTTTTATAGGATTATTAATATTTAACTTTTAAATGATATTGAAACTTTATACTTCAAAAGATTTAAAATAGAGCACTTTACAAAAATTGTGTATAAATAAAATTGTACACTGTATGTAGAAATATAACATTAGAACATCTTATATAAAGACAGAAATACATTTTGTGATTTATTTTGTAATTTTTTTTTAACCCCACTCCATCTAAAAACCCAACCAATCATAGTTCCTGGCTATGAGGATCACATTAGCACAGAAATCATTCAACAGAGTAAGCAAAGTTCATCTCCCAACTATGTGGCAAATCACCCCACCAAACTCTTGTGTCAGCTCTGCTTTTGATCAAACCAACATACCCTACTTCTAAACCCCACAACAGGAATGTATGAAATGACCTGGCCATCTCAGGCCCATTAAGTAGCTATAACAACTTAATATATAACGAACTTAACAATCCAGCAACCTCCATAACTCAAATAGGAATCCCAACCCAAATACTCCAAACAAGTGTTTTATTAGGTTCCGTGTAAGGAAGAACATGTGGCATTTATGTATCTCTGTGATACCTCACCGGCATTATATTTTCTGGATCCACTCATTTGCTAGCAAATTCTACAATCTCAGGCTTTCTGATAGCTGAATAGCATTCCATTGTATATATATAGTTTCATGACCCATTCTCTGCACATCCTGTGCCAACTAGGCTGGTAGACAAGGTCCAACCTGGGGAAGAACTTAAAGACAGTGCCTTCTGGAAACTGGACATGGCTTATTTGGAAATAAATAATAAAGATATGATGCATAGGGAGTTGTCAGGTTTGCAGCCTGCTCCATGGAATGGGCAGTTACTAAGGGCCTGAGTGGTTACTAGGGACCACACTCCCCTCAGAGTCTTGCTTCTTATCTTTGACAGACAAGTCCTTCTTTTGTGATTGTGTGTGACCCTTCTTGCCAGACAATGTTCCCTTTTTTGTGGATTGGGAGCTCTCCTATCTTTTCCCAGGCCTCCCTTTTGTTCCCCCCCCCAAAAAAAAAGGTACCTATGATATCACCTCCCCCTATGATTCCTGCTTCCGGAGCTACAGATGTCAAGTAATTTGCCTTAAGTCTTTTGTTTCCTAAATACATACAAGCCTGCTTTTAACTTTAAATAAGTTCTAACTAGAAATTTTATGTCCAATCATACCCAGTAGACAGCGTGTTAGCCAGAATGTACACACGATTGTAAGAAAATTAGAGAATAATTTCAAGAGTCCAAAACATAGATAGATAAATTCCCTAAAAATATGACTCTTGTGAAATTAATTCAGAAATTCTACATATATGAGACATGCCATCTGTTCACTAAAATTAGTATACACTATTTCTTATAAAACACATAGTTAATAGAAAATAATAATAAATGATTCCAAAATTAACACACAACTATTTCTATAGAGCACATGAGTTAATAAAAAGTATAAATAAATAAAATATTCTAATATAGTTCTTACCATTATAACCTAATATAGGCCAACTTATATGATAACAGCCAGAATCTATATACCTCAAAAAGAAAAAAAAATAATGTATAATATATGCCCCCTCCAACAGCTACACCTTTACCATTTACAAAATATAATAACTATAAACACAATTAGGAGATCAATCTCAGTGTATTTTAACAACCAAATGAAGTCTTTGTTAAATACACATACAGACTTAGACCCTGTGACTGCTTAGGGGGACATACAAGACAGATAAATTAGAGAAATGTAGGGCGGGAAAAAACCTGTTGGAGGGCTGGGAAAAAACCTGTTAGATGTGATAAGGATTTGTTTGTGTCTCACCCTTAAACAATGATTAAATCTTAAAGAATGTTACTTAAAGGTGTTTTTCTATTGTTCTTCACTGGAAGGTGCATGGGATCAAAAGTAGAAAAAAATGATTTTTTTACCTGGTAACAAACTTACTATATTAAACATTTGAGCACTTTTAACAAAATTCACTTGCCAAACTAAATGACTTAAGGACCACTGAAGAATCAAAGATTTCTAGGATTCATGTGTATTATATTTTTCCAGTCTATAAATGAGCTATACAACAAGGTCCTAGAGGAGCAGTAGTGTCTGGGAGTTCTGCATTTTTATGGTCTACAACTCCTGCCAGAGGCACGTGCACATTCCCTCCCTCCACTCCCCTCTCTTCTCCTCGTCTCTCTTTTTTGAAGGACTGCTATCTCTCAACACTACAGCCACAATCTGTTTGTATAATTTTTGACAGTAAGAAAATTTTATCCTTTTAAAAAGTAGTTTGTCTTCTTTTGGTGAGTAGAAAGAGTAGGGATTTGTAACAGGTGTAAGAAGTCCCTGTCTTACAATTCAGACTTCAGACTGCAATCTTGGACTTGCTATTCTCTATAAATGCTGTGCATTCTAGTGTAGTAAGATGTCTAGCCATTCAGTTTGGTTGCAAGATAGATATTATTCATATTACATGGAACTTAGTAAAATATCCAACTTCCTTGCAATATCAGAATCCACAGAAAGATAATCACCAATAATCAAAACATCACTAAGAAACCAAAAGAGTAGGGTTTTGAGTCAGTTTTGTGTGTCCCTTGATATCTTGTATGCGAGCATTTCTATCGTTATTGCTAACCTGAGGAGGCTAAGTCATCTTGTTTGGTCCTTTTTCCAGAAAGACTCTTGCTCCAAACTTTCTTTCATTTAGCTAGTCCATGGTATGAATTTGTGAATTGCAGCTGGAATTCCCATGGAAATCTGAACAGTATCCTCTTCCTAGGGAGAATGGTTGTCCTCCCTATGAAAATTTTCTCTAGTCAGTAATAAATGTCCTCTATTACTACTGTATAATTGTATACAAAACATTCCCACAGATCTTTTACGTCTTTTTCTGTGTTTTCTAAAGTCGGAAAATAAATCATTGCTTCTCCTGGCCAAAACTGATGATTCTTTAAAAATAAAACATTTCATTGAATAATATAAGTGTGTCATGAACTTAATGTTATATGTGTAAGTACTGATGCATGTGATGTATTTAATGTTAGATATAAATATATGCCTGTGACTCTATCTTGTCATTTGCCATCTCAGAGTTCTTTCATTCCTGTGCTTTCATGATAATTGCACTGGCCTTCCAAGCCCACAACATTCATTGCTAATAAAGCACTAATGTGTTTGCTTCCTTCTTTTACTTTTTTTTTTCTTCTTGCAGTGGGGAATCAAGCTGACTGCACACAAATAAGCAAATGCTCTACCACTAGTATATACTCAAGTTCCTGTTCCAATTTTTAAACAATGGTATCAAAGGTTATATACACCTTTATTTTGTCTGCTTCCAACTCATGTTATTATGGAAAAACTCATTCTTGGTAGGGTTATGAAATTTCATTAGTTTTCATTGCTTAGTGCTTTTAAGCATAGTATCTTTGCATAAACAATTACTTCTTTTCTCTGGACTGGTGAGTAGGATTGCATTGTGTTTACTTTAAAACAGAACAAATGAAAAACCTTGATACTTTCTTTAGGAGTTAGGCCACTTTAAATTCTCACCAGAAAAGAAATGAGGCCTGAGTCATCAGTTGTTTTTCCTAAATATGCTGTTGTGCCTTTTCCATGATTTTAATAATACAGCATATTAAGATGTAAACCATAAGAGACTATGCTAGAGACTTTATCTTCTTTACGGACCATGTATAATAACAACACAATTTCCTTTTGGCAATCAAATCGACTTTTCCAAACAATACATCACTACTTTCTATAACTTTTCATTCAGAGGTTAGAGGAGATGTTAGTGGGCAGGTTGCTCTATACTTTGTAGTTCTAAACAAATGTTCTTGTATCTACCATTGACACTCCTTTGAAGTAAGACCCTGATCCAACAGTGCATAAGTGCCC
The DNA here is from genome assembly GCA_023101885.1 of Typhlomys cinereus. Classification (NCBI taxonomy): domain Eukaryota; kingdom Metazoa; phylum Chordata; class Mammalia; order Rodentia; family Platacanthomyidae; genus Typhlomys; species Typhlomys cinereus. The sequence continues at coordinate 2,970,104 of JALPQD010000300.1, read as the reverse complement.
AGAACAGGAAATAAAAATACTACCAGTAGATATCTAAGACCCCCAGTGAGTGGTGATGCTTCCATATCTATCCTTGATCTATAGAGCCAGGATCCTTGCTGTGGGAGAAATAGTATCACATGTTAGATATGGATAAGAACATATGGAGTCTGTTGAAGAAATTTTACCCCCTTCCAAATACACTGAAATGTATTTGCCCTGACTGAAGTTATAACTGCATCTTTCAAAACCATCATGTTTAGTTAGCTCCTCAGAATAGTAGAGAACATGTGAGAACATGTATTTCTAAGCCTGTATCCTTGCTGTAGTTCTAGATATAAAAAGAGTTCCCTTGTTAAAATCCATGCCACATTGAGCACCATGTCAGTAGATGAGGATTCTGTGAGGATGTGGATACTTAGACAGAAGCACTGTGTGAAGGGAAAGACAAGAGCAAGTGGCAAAGAAAATAGAGACAAAGAGTTTATTCAATCACACAAGTGGTAAAATACAAAAGCTGCCACCAAATGGCTGGGTGATTTCTCTGATAATACTGTATTTTGTAATATCATTGATCATTTCAGGTGGCTTCCGGTCTCTCGACTATATTTCCAGAGAATACCATACCTGGCATTGTAGTTATACTTTAGTGAACTAGTTTTAGGCATTCTGCAGTCACTTATCTGTTCATCATGACTACTATGTCATGAATCCATTGAGTAAATGACAGGATTGAGTGAGAAAGAGGCGGACAGTTATTCATAGGACAATATTAATGTCCCTCTACTGAGTTTCTCTGGAGTGAGCATTTACATATTCTTTCCCTTACTCAGGTGTAACTCATTAACTTCTTCTCCAGAGCTTACTGTTATCAGCCTCGTGTTATCCCCAGTGATCTAGTCAAATCCTGGCTCAAATCCACAAATAAGCATATATATATTTAGCCATATCTTCTTACAAGCCAGGTCAAAGCCAGTTGTTACACTTAAAAATCTTCCCAGGTAGAACTTGCCCTCTGAACCATCCTTCATAGACCCCTGAAAATATTTATACTTAAGCTTCAACCATGGCTGATGTCTGATACTGAATCATCTGTAATAGGTGTCTGATGCTCTATTCCTCTGTAAATTACCAGAGTTAACACCCACTAGTGTAGTTATACATAAAAAGTAATGTAGCAGGTGTTTGGACACGTTATCTGGATCACTTCTTCAAACAGTTTACTTCCGCTTTCAGATCTTATTCAAGACTGATCATGTATACAACAGTTGTATTTTAAAATGCATTGACGGGCTGGAGAGGTGCGCAGGGGTTAAGCCTCCGCCTTCCAGGCGGAAGGTTCTGATTTCGGATCCCAGACCCACGTATAGACGCCAGGCGAAGCGGGGAAGCCTGCGCTTATGGTCCTGGTAGGGCGGAGCCTGTGAATCCCGGGGCAGAAGGAGGTGGAGGCGTCCATGGTGGTTCGCGAGTTCGTCCGTGGTTCTACACATACACAGACACGCACACACGCGCGCGCACATACACACGCATATGCACACAGTTGAATAAAAAAAAAAAAAGAAATAAAAAAAAAAAATGCATTGACACTGAAAGGATAACTTTGCACACTGGTGGTTCCGATAATTTTTAGTTACACAGGTCTCATGATAACTTGGAACAACTGCTAATAATTCAGATTTTATCAAGGTCCTATAACTGTCCAACAAATAGTTCTTGAAAAAGTTAATAATCTTCAGAGGATTCTATTATTGTTACAAAATGCTAATAATTTTTCTTCCGGTCTTAAGCTGTTTTCTATGCTATATCATATGTAGTTTATGATCACAGATAGTTTTTTTTAGGACATTGATGTGAAGGTTGGGAAGTTCAAGAGCATGAGATAACTCTTTTCTTGTAATTTTGAGTGTCCGTGTGTATTAATTCATGGTAGAAAGCAGAATCAAGTAGGTATGTGTAAAAATAGATTACATGACTTAGAACAAAGCAAGATGTGAACTCTAGGATTGTGTTGTGACTTGGGCATTTTTGTTTTATCTCTAATGTCTTTCTTGATGTGTGTTAGTACAGTAGTTAGTATAGTAGTGCAATTTTTAGCTTTTACTTCCTTGGCAATGTGTGAGGGTGAATGGTTAAGTCCCTGAAGTGTATGGGTTTTGGGGTCGATATACAGAAACATAAACTAGGGTGACTACTAATTGAGAGTAGCAGAAAGATAAAGAGGGTTTACTTACCTTAGAGCGGGGAAGCGAATATTCTCTCTTGTAGGATGACTCAGTTGAAGACCTCAGTCGTATGGTGTTGGTCTGCTAGTCTGTTGCTTGGTTTTTCTCTGGAACTTGTTAAATTCTTGAAAAGCTTAGCGTCTTTGATGATTGGGGGTGTGGTGGGGAGAGGAAAGAGGAGGACAAAGAGAGACAGAAGAGAACACAGTCCAATAATGGCGGCAACCCTAGCTGGGACTGGTCAAAAAGGAACTCAGAGATGGGGGCGACCCGCAGATGTGTTTGGGCCTGGTGCGGGTGTGGTCTAGGGACCACCCACCTTACAGTGGCGCGCAGGCCTTAGCTACATCCAGGACAGAAAGATAGTCCTGTGTTTGCTAGTAAATTGTTTCATAAAGAAAACCAGTCCTTACTGCTGCTGGTCAGAACGGTTCCCTCTGTAACTTCCTCATCGTGGTATGGCTTTCTTAGTCAGTTGCGGGTGCTGTGAATAAGCAAACTGTTGTGAGTAGTGAGTGTGTGATGAGAAGGGTGAGTCAGTGGAGTTGGGACCATCAGCATTTGACAGAAAACGGCCCCAAGGTGGAAGCTGGACATCCATGGAATAACTGTTTTGTAAACACGATGTGTAGCTTTTTAGATTTTTCAGTACATGTGATAAGACTGGTGTAAGAATGAAATGTCTGTGTGCTGATCCTCAACCAATAAGTCTCAATTAGAAAATGTAAAAAAAAAGTGTGGCTTGAAAAATGTCACAAAAAAGTACCAGAAATCAATCAGAATTCTAGTTCAATGGGACAGAGTGACAGCTAGGGATATGCAAACTATTGCTTTTTTTGTAGTGAATTAAAATCTAATGCAGTGGGTGAGATGGTGCATGCAGGTGATTTCATGCTTAGGAGCTTCTGGAAGGAAGATCATGATGTCAAGGCTGTTCTAGGCTGTCTTAGAACCGTCTAGAACACAAAAATAAATAAAAAGAAACCCCAAGTCTATTTGTATATGCCAATTAATTATTAAAAGTATTTTTTTCTGAAGAAGAAAGAAAGAGTTTAAGAATCACAGACCTGTATTTAAAGCCATGTCATTTTGTGTGCAAGATCAACAATGTTTCCTACAATATTAGTAATATTAGTCTCTGCTTTTTCACATTTGAAATAGATAAAAACTATTTCTTTAAAGAAGACTATAAGAGAAAACTCACATGAATATACATGCTCGAGTCATCATAAAATCTCAAATACTGGCTATATAATGAAAACTTTAACAATCAAGATTTCCTAGAGAAATAAATAAATGAAATAAATTATTTCATTGTCATGATAATGTTATGTTTTGTTATAATTTAACTAATTGGTGTTTTTCAGGTCTAAAAGATAAGAAAAACTCATACCAGGTAATAGTTGGTTTCCGCTGAAGAGCTAGACGGGATTTTCAAAAGCATTGTCACTTCATGTTTAAGAGATCTCTCCAAGGCAGGTAATTTGTTTGAGTCTTTTGAACCTATGTCATTAATAAAGTCATACAAATGAACAGGTAAGTAAAGTAAAGATGATGGATAGATGGATGGATGCATGGATGGATAGGACGGATGGAGGATGAACGGATGGATGGACAGACAGATGGACGGATGGATGGATGGATGGATGGAACATAGGAACACGATGTGTGAGTGTGGTGTGGTAAATTCATGGATGGTTTGATAAATATGGGATGGAATAATAGAATACAGGCACAGGTTACAGTGAACAGAGTATAGATATCTCATCCTGTCATTTTGTTGGTTTATCTGACTTCACTACATTTATGAAGGTAATTCTGTAGAAAGAAGGAGCTGTTACTTCCAGGCCTGTCTCATTAGCAGTCTTTACTTATTACGCCTTCAACAAGGAAATCAAGATAGGCACTTTAACATCCCACTGCAGATAAATAATACCCATCCTTTCTCAATTTTGTCATTTTTCTTTTTATCATGTAAGTTAGACTTAAGATTGAAACTCAGCACATGATACTTGAAACTTTAAACTGTTTAAACTCTTAAAAACATCAATTGCTTGATGAATGCAGTGAGTTAACCTGAGGTTTTTATCTTCAGTAGGACCGTATCTCCTTCATCCTCCACAAGAAGAAAGACCCTTCTCTCTCTTATTTAATTATAATGATTTTTCCCCTTCTCTGTCTTTGAAAATCTTCTTAGCGTCAGGTATGCTCAGAGATGGTTTATATAAAATCTTTCTTCTCATCAAGCTGGAAAACAAGATCTCTTTTTTTGTATAGAAACAAATCTATCATGTTTTGGTCTATGAAATACTGAATTAGTGTGTGTGCTTGTGTATGTGTTGGTGTGTGTGTGTGTGTTGCGTGTGTGGTGTGTGTATTTAAAGTGTGGTTGTCTCTTCTCAGTGTGTTTGAGCAGACACCATTGTATTGATCAATGACATAGAACTCAGATCTGCCATAATCAGAGATGCCATACAGAGTAGAAGATATTGGATTTACACTGATGGTGGGTGGGAGGCAGATCAGTGGGGAAAATGGGAAAAGGACATGGGAACATTTTAGAGAGCAGAAAATCTGGACCAAAATGACCAAAGCTGAGGTTTCTGTTGGACAGTGATAAATTAAGCAAAAGGAGTTGGCTTAATGTTATTTATCTGAATTTGTCTACAACGTCAGGCTCCAGAATCATATAAATGAACATTTCCTTATCACATTAATTTTTTTTAATGCAGAGATAACTACCATAACATAGAAAAGGTATTTGAATACCACGGGACTTTGTGGTCATTTGCTAAGCAGAAGAGACATCATGGGATCCTTAAAAAATAAAATTTTGACCTGCTACTTTTTGATGGTTTTGATTTCTGTTCTTTCCTGATGCGGAGAATTGGAAAAGCCATTTGTGACCTTACTTTCTACACAGCTTGGGAGTGCAGAATTTGGGGTACCAAGCCCCATGTCAATGTTCCTGTGTTTAACTCTTGCTGATGACCGCATGAACTTCTGGGGCCGAGTGAAGAATTTTCTGATTCTTTGTCCTTTCCATTACCAAAGGCCCGTGTATCTCAGTTGATAAAATCATCCAAGATCATTTTGCACAAGGCTCACGACCAGACTGTTTCATCTGCTACAGAAAGCAGAACTGTGGTTTGTTAACTCTGACTTCGCCTTTGAGTTTGCTCGTCCTTTGCTCCAACACAGTTTTTGTTGGAGCATATGGACAAGCCCGTTAAACCAGTACCAGAGGTAAGTGAAACTTTAGTTCTCAGTTACTATTACATAGTATCTTCAGTGCACAGGTAGGATTGCCATCTAGCACAGTATTTCCTGATACTAAATTGTACTTACTTCATCAGGGTTGTATGAGCCCATCATTAATCCATGCCTGACTTTGACACTGAAGATGCCATTCTATAAAAACAAATAACAGGTTGGATCAAAAAAAAAACTCTCAATAAAATTTTAAATATTGCATGCTCTAACCAGCTAACCTATTACATTTAAATAAAAATTGATATAATACTTCTTAAAATCTTTGAAGAAATTGAAGAAGAGGAAATATTTCTATCTTGTCTATGAAGTCATGATTAATATTAAATCCAGAGATACCAGGAGAAAAGGAAGATGCAGTATGTTACTGGTGTAAATGGAGAGTGATGCAAGTGTTTTAAGCCTCTCAAAAATCTAAATATGGAATTCATGTACATTCAGATACATAAGTGGCTACATAAAACTTGCACATTTATATTTATGGGAGTACTGCTCATGGATCTGAAGACAGAAAAAACCCAAATGCCCCAGAATGATAAAGGAAAAGGAACTGCATTAATCCAGTGTAGCCATAAAAGGAGTGAATAAATCATATATTAAAGTGAAGATAAAACAAGAGGTATGCTAAGTGAAACTGACTAAAAGAAAAAGTCACAGTTGTATCTATTCATATAAATTTAAGAACAGTAAATAATAGACAAACTATTATCATGGGTATGGGAAAACAAAGATAGATGGTACTAGATGAAAGCTATGGAAATTATTCCTAAAACATTGTGAAGTTACTAGATAAACTATGTTTTAATCTTTTAAATAGGTGCATTATATTATTTGAATTCACCAATAAGGAGCTAGCCATCTGGATGATTAAACTAATACCATTCCAACCTGAGGTTGTATCAGAAATTTTGTTTTTTAAAAATGTCTTCCAACATGTTCCTAATTTTCAATTTTGGATTCCAAGCAGTGAACAGTGGAATTATGACAGCAGTGCCTCACAATGTTAGGAAATATTGAAATAGTAGAATATTTGGTATAATGGAAAGTATCTTGCCATCCTAACTCTGTTTCTTAGGACAATTTATCTTCTCCCAGGTTTTCCAACTCATTCTCAAGAAGGCCAACCAAATGTGCCCCCACTGGAAAAGAAAACCCTTAGCTCTCCTATTATCTAGTTCCTCCTATTTAGATTTGAAAAACTCCCAATATCTAATCCCCAGGACCAATAATGGGAGTGAGAATTAACATTACTAGATTCAAAATTTCATTGATGAAATATATTACAACCATTCTACCTTCCCATTCCATGGAAGTTTGTTAGGTACAGATATTGAGGATCAGAAATAGCTGATCACATATGAGTTGCTGTGTTGACTGATAAACTCAAACCAATTTCACACTTATTTCTTTTTTTTAATTTTTTATTATTATTATTTACCATGTGTGTTTAGCGTGTGTGCTGTGTTGTGTGTGTGTGTGTCACACTTATTCTTAATATTTAGATAAAAAACTTGCTGTGATGTAAAGAAATAACTTCCAAGACATCCAAACACAGTACAATAAGCAAAATGTGGAATGTATGTCACTTTATAAGAGACATGAAAGGATTTTCAGTACACTGACAGATGGCACAATGATTTCAACAGCAGCTTTGTTAATTTGGGCTTTGCCTTGCCATTTCTTCAGGACTTAGAAAATTTCATAGACAAATTTACAGACTCGGGATTGTACTTGTGGCCCTGGGCTCCATCCTAAGTATGAATCAAACATTCAAGTCCTTAAGGAGATGAACAGTGCCTTTGCCCACTCCCCCAAGGGGTGATATGGGCATGTAAGCAATCTGATTGGCCCGGTGATATCCAGTTGTCCAAGAATGTGAAAATTGTAGATTGGATTCCACAGAATGATCTTCTGGGTAAGGGAATTTCCTCTGTTTCTCTGTCTCTTTTCTCTCTCTCCATTAGACTTATCAGAGCTCAGAGCTCAGATAACTGGATGGGTTTTGGTATTAGCAGGACAGAGAAACCCATTAGTAAATACAAGACTGTCGAAGGCAAGAGAACAATCATCAGGGTTTCTTAACTTTCAAACTGATCCAAACACAGTTTTCTCTCTTTTCTGCTCTAAAATGGAAAGGTCCCCAGCTAGAATGATGTTTATGGGAACTGGTTCTATCACAAATAAAGTCAGTTAATATACTTCACACAATATATGAGGTATAAGAACATAAGCATACCGCGCACATGTTGCTATTGTTTAAGTAGCTTCCTTAACACATGCTTAACATCTACCATTATACACACATGTATAATGTTTGTATGCAGATACACTCTTCTTATCCAAAAAGGTGGTGAAGGGTGTCTGCCCTTATTGATGCCCAACAATCGAGAGTGTGCTAAAATCTCTGAATAGTAATCTAGTAATCACACGATATTGAGACCATTAAGCTCTTGGGCAAAAGAACAGCTTTGCACCAAACATATTCTTAGTCCTGTGTTGCTTTGTGGAGAACTAGCACTGCCACACTTACCACTTAAGGTTTACAACTAAGTTTTGACCCAAAATCAATTTGAATTTAGGGCACAGATTTCTTTACCAGGTTATGTACAGGGAATACAATTTTCAAAGGAACACAAATTAAAAGACACATTTTGAGATCAGGTCTTCAGTACCAACAGTAATATGACTTGGCTGTTAATATAAAGATGAAAAAGGCAGATGGAGCTTGGTGACCTAGAGGTATAATTCTATCATTCTTTTGTTTCAAGGCTTCTCTTAAAATAGAGGAGGCAGCAAACATTTATAAATTGCATGGCAGAATAGACACAAGGAAGGCAGGGAGAAAAAAAAATAAAAAGAGAGATAACTGAAGATTTTTGGATGGGCAGAGGAACGTGTGATTTTTCATTCCTTTGTCCTGTGTATGATTGGTCCAAGATGAGGAATGTATGTATGCTGAGGATGAATTTTTATCTGGGAATATGCACCTTTGGATATTTCTCAAGCAAAAGTCATGCATTCTTAAACATAACGAGGTCCTGCTGGTATTTCTGTATTCTAATGCTTCCCTGGTGTTCTCATTCTTTTCGTCCGGATAGGTGCCTTTTCTCTTCTTGCAACAGCACACCCTAGCATCCGTTGTTTGTTACACATGGTGGAATAAATAGTATAATGGAGGCCATTCAACATGGGTGCCCATTGTGGGAATCCTATTATTGCAGACCAGCCTGAGAACATGGTGCGGATAGAAGCCAAAAGAATGGGAGTCTTCGTTTCAATTATTGAAACTCAAGGCAGACACATTTGCCCTTATAATGAAAAATGTCATGGAAAACAAGAGGTATGTGACCTCTAACAACTAAATAAATTGTATTCACTGTGGGAACATGTGGGTCTTTCCCCCCAGCACATGCAATTATAGGTGCCTGGTCCTAACATTAATGTGTTTCCTCTTTCATTAAACATCTTTAAATGCTGCGCCAAGAGTATTATATGTTGTGAAAGTGACGGTAACACAATATATTGGAGACTTTAATATTGGGGGGTCACCTATAATAGAATTCCAGTTGAGTCAGGAATTTTTTTTTGCATGTCTTCAATGTAGCTGACTTTCCTTCCTGTTGCAGTTTGCCTGCTTGTTGCTGATAAATTTATGACAAAACAGCTTAAGGAATCAAGGGATTTATTCTCTCTTCTGATAGTCTTATTATAATTCTTTTCTAGCTTGGCAGGAGAACCCACACTAACACCAAGGGCCCAGTGAACTGGCCATACCGCATCCACATAACAGCCGAGAGAAGGACAGTCCTTACTGCCAGACCAGCAGGTCAGAAGGATGCCAACTTCCTCAACCCTTTCTGTGTATTTATTCACCTGTCCAAAGTCTAGTCCACCCACCTTGGGTTGGGTCCTCCCCATCAATTACACAATTTCCTGCAGGTTTGATCCGGTTTAACTACTAATCCTTTACAAATGTGCAAAGTTTGAACCCTCAACCATCAGGTTGACATCTATATCTAACTCAACAGTAAATGTATCAATTTTAAACTATAACCTTCAAGCCTTGTTAAAACAGATGTTAAATTATCTTATACTATAATAAATTTATTAATTCTATAAGATCAAAATAAAAGTTTTATATACCAAAATTTAAAATGTCAATCATTAAAAGTTAGCTATTACAGCGGGACTGAAAATCTATTTATTAAACATATGCATTTTATTTATTTTTTTCCTTAGTTTACCAGCATAATGAGTAATTATCCTTTTCCTCCCCTCCTTCCCTTTTTCTTCTCTCTCTCCCCTTTCCTCCTCTCTTCTTACCCCCTTCAGGATCTATCCCACTCTTTCCCACATCCTATCCATTGCTTCTATGGGTCCTAGGGATGTCCCTGGATCATCTGCTCTGGTGGGAGGTCAATCAAGTGACCCTTCCTCGAGCAGACCCACTGATAGGAGCACAGCCCTTCACATGTCTAGCCCTGGTTTCTAAGATTCCTACCTGCTTGAAATATTTCTCCTGAAATCCTTTCGTCTATGGGGGCATGTTTATGTCAGCCACTGTGCAGGTCGGAAAGACAAGTCTCAGTGCAATTTTTCCTGGATGCAGCAGCCCTGTCTTAAGTGGAAGTCCTGGCTCTCAGAGGACTTCCCCACCTCTAGGCTCTTAACAATCTAACCACCCCACCTTCTGCAAGGATCTCTGAGACTTAGGACAGAGAGAGATTTGACTAGTCTGATTCTGGGTGAACATTGCAAGATTTCCAGTACTCTGTATTCTGGTTGGCTGCTGTTGTCTGTTTCATCGTTCTTTCACTGCACTAGGCTGCGTCCTGTCTGGGTGCTGAAATCCTCTCTTATCCAAAGATTAAAAAGATGTTTAAAAAGATCTTGTATAAGAAAAGGCTTTAAGGAGAGAGAAGCAGAAGAATAGGACACAGTAGAGAGTGAGGTTAGCCTCTAGGGTAACCAACCCCCCTGCTTATTAATCCTTAGCTCCCTATTTTCCCCCACAACAGGGAACACATGCCCAGTACTATAAACTAGTGTGGACAGGGAGGAAATGGACATGGACAGGATCTGATGCCTCAATACTTACAGGATTTTCTTAACAGTGGTCTAACTGTTCCTTTGTCTCCACTCTACTGGGGTCTTCTTTCCCCCATCCCCCAAGTTAGTCTATACCATACCTCCCTGATCATGCCCAATCTTGTCTGATCTTGAAACTAAAAGTCTATTAACCACAAAAGTCTATAAAATCAAGTACTTCAACATAGATAAAACATCTAAATAGAAGCATCATGCACAATGAAAATAATCATATTATGACCAAAGTCTAATAAATCAATACTGCATGCTGTACTTCAATGTCTATTTTCTGTTGCTTATTACATGGTCATGACGAGTCAAAGATTCTGGACAATTCCAGTCACTTTTCACAGTTCAGAATTAAACAGTGTTTCTTTGAACAAAGCTGAATCTCTACTCAGCATACCTCCCATGGTTCTGGCATCTCCAACATCACTCTGGGTTCACCTCTGCAGCTAAAAGCTTCACCTTCCTTCGTAAAAACTCCATATCTGCTTCTGCTGCTCTCCATGAACCTTCAATCTTGCATCAAAATCAGTAATACCTGCGTAATGCTGACAGATTCATCAGCAATGCTTAAATAAAGTTTGGTCTGCTCAAGCCACAGCTGTATAAACTTTTGCATGCTTACTCTGAAAAAGTCCTTTACTATGCAGCCAAAACTTTTGAAGGGTAAGAAATACAAGTTCGTGTTGAGATTTCTGGCCTCTAAAAAAAATCTGGATTTTCATAATATAGAATTTCCATATGGTATTAATTTATTTTTCTGACTATCCCAGTACAAAATACTGTTTTTCTTCAATGGTGCTTATTTCTTTGACGGTGGCAGCTGCTCTGCCTGTCCTTTCCTCATCAAAACCTTCAAGGATGCCCAAACAATTCACAACTCTCTCAGTGTTTCTATTCTCCAAATGGGCTATTAAACTCTGTAGAACATTATTGTATCCATAATCCCCAAATCTTCAAGCATTTCAAAGTTTCTCCAAGAAAACTGTTCAAAATCCACAAAGGTCACATAGCCAGATTTATCAGCAAACACTCCACTCTTTTGGTACCAAATTCTGTTGCAGTTTTCCTGCATGGTTGCTGATAAAACCATGACACAACAGCTTAAGGGAACAAGGGTTTTTATTCTCTCCTATGATAGCCTAGTTAGAGTTCCTGTCTAGTTTAGCAGCAGAGCTCACCCTAACATCAAGGGCTGAGGGAACTGGCCATACATATTCATATAACAGCACAGAGAGGGACAATCTTTACTTTCCAGAACAGTGTATCTGGCCAAGTATACACAAGGTTGCCCATTTCTTCAACCATCTCTCTGTATTTTATTCAGATATTAGTCCCACCCACCACGGATTGGGCCTTCCCCATCAACGACACAATCTGCAGGTTTGCTTTGGACTTAACTACTCATCCTTTACAAATGCGCCCAGAGTTCCAATCCTCAGCCATCAAGTTAACACTTGTGTTTAGTTATGACACATCCTCTTGTCCAAGGTGGTGCCCCAGAAAGTTGTCCCTGTTCCATAGTGTCACCTCTCTGAAGTAGCTTTATAAATAGGCCGATGCCCCTGATGGTGCTGCCTTTTCCTGCTTGCAAGTCTAATCCTGATGCATTATTTTCACCTCAACACTGAGAAAATTGAAATCATCTCAGTAACTACATTTTTAATAATTGCTATCTGTCCAACACAGTAGAGAGGAGAGAGCAGGTATTGAGAACAGTGACGTGTGGTGTGTGTGTGTGTGTGTGTGTGTGTGTGTGTTAGTACACCTTTAAGTCCTAGGGTGAACCAAATCATTGATATCTTCTCTTTGTCTTCACCCACAGGTACAAGGCTGCAGCGATGGCTGCTAAGGCCATCAAGCGCTCTCACCCTCTGACTCCTGCTCAGCGGCTGGTGGGCTGGATTGACCACATCCTGCAGACAGGGGGTGCAGCCCACCTCAAGCCCTATGCCTTCCAGCAGACGTGGTATGAGACGTACATGCTGGATGTCATTCTGTTCTTGTTGGCCCTCACTCTGGTCACCTTGTGGCTTTGTTGGAAGCTAATAGTAATGTTGAACAGGTTGCTGAGAAGGCCCAGGAAGTTGAAGAAGACTTGACAAGTGTTATCTAAGGATGGGAATGTGTGTGGGGAGTCTCTGATTCTTTAAAACTTTCCCCACTTAATTCCCCACCCTGTGGTCTCCACTTCCCCTCCTCTGGCTGATAGTCATATAAAAAATATTTTCTCCATCTTCTGCCTCTTTAGAAATATTATTCAGACTTGGACCTCCTGACATTTATCTGTTCTTGGTGATATTTCTTGTCTAAGTGGTTGTCCTTTCATAGTTAATTGGCATAGCTCTTTATTTAGTGAAAGTGAAGTGACATGGCTTGATGAGACTGGGTCAGCCGTAGCAAGAAGGAAGTACTTTAAATGAAATAAATAGCTTATGCAATGCCTTGTGCTATGGAGACTCTCAGAACCACTTGGGAGTGGAATTGGGAAATACATTGGATCCCTGCCCATGCCTACACTTTTTCATAGCTCATGAGGTGTCAAGTTTCACAGGCAGAGCCTCAGAAATAACTAACCACAAAAGAGAAACAAAGAAACAATTTGAACAAGTGGTTGTTTCTTGATCTGTCCCGACTTCCTTCACATAACGTCCATGTTTTTTTTTCCTAATCCACCCCCTTGTCCTTTAGAAAAAGTCTGAGAAGTTGATGAGAAGATATGTTGTCCATTTTAAATATCAGCTCTAAAATTCAGCTCTTACCCTTGTCAGAACACACGCCATTTGATGTACAGAACAGAAAGGGAACTCCGATCTTCATAGATTAGTCCTAAGCACTCCTGTATCATCTTAGGATGGAAGGGGTGGGAGTGGAAGGGAGAATGGATGTCTTAGTCACTCCATGAAGGAGACATAGCTTAAATACATTCTCCAGAAAACAAGTTACCAGGCTGCTTTTGATCTGACAAACATGTTACTAAGAGCAATTGTATAGAGAGCAGAGAAGTAAAGAACAGAAAGACAGAAACCACTAAACAATGAAAAAAGCATCACTCTGTGTGTGTGTGTGTGTGTGTGTGTGTGTGTGTGTGTGAGAGAGAGAGAGAGAGAGAGAGAGAGAGAGAGAGAGAGAGAGAGAGAGAGAGAAATCAGGCATTGAATCACCTATAATTATTCTTGCTTTCCCCTGAGAGTTGTGATTTCATGTCTCATATGGAAATAAGCCACCATACATTTCCCAGGGACAATAGACGGTCAGGAAGGCGCTGCCTAAAGCAAGGAAGACAGCTTAAAAACATTTCTTTATAAAACATGGATGGATATTTGGATGGTGTTTAAAAAACCAAACACTTGCTGTTCCCCTTCCCCCCTCAATCTCCCCAGCATTCCTCCTAGTGCAAACAACTCCGCTGTCACAGTCACCGCGATTTCCAAGGCAACAGGACTGTAAACTTGTGATAAGGCAGAGCCAACTGGAGATAGACAGGGAGTTGAGCCAATCAGGCCACAAATTTGCCACACTGTTCCTAGCCATCCAATGAGCACGAAACTTACCTGGACCAATATGTCTTGAGGAAGACAGGTAAGAGGGAGGAGACATAGGGACATGGGAGGGGACCAGAGTCCCCAGATGCAGAGACTGGTGTCCATAGTTTCAGTTTGAAGAAACTGCTGTCAACAGTCTGGCATTCCAGGTAAATCAATGTTCTTATTTATTATAGTAATTAGATCACTTTTGCCTCATTTTAACTAAGAAGATAGTACACTCTATTCCCTAAAAAGAAAAGCTAGAGGTTGACGAGCATTCTTGTTCTGGAGAAGTTATTACTAGGCTGTCAGGGTATGAGAAATCAAATAACTTGACAGAAGGTAAGGCTTTTGTGGTCTCTGCAAAGAGATGCTTAGAAAAAAATTCATTTTATAAAGGCAGAGATAAACATTACTGGCAGTCTATACATATTAGGTACTTGAGTGTGAAGTATTTTGATGAACTGCTGTAATTATTCTAATGGCCACTGGAAAAAAACAGCATCCAGAGAATTCTACGTGTCCAAATTACAAGCAATCAAAGGAGTGAACTTTCATTCAGACTTGCTTTGTGTGTAAGTTTGTGTTACTGGTTCCTCATCTTATTGTGCTGGATAAAACCTGAAATTCTTAGTAAAGAGAACTAACTTCAAAAATTATCAGGGTTGATTTGAGTGACCATGAGTTGGGAAAGACCTTAATATAATAATAATTGCAACCCCCTTGCCTTTATTCTGAAGAAATTAAACCACCCAGAATCAGACTAGTCAAATCTCTCTCTGTCCTAAGTCTCAGAGATCCTTGCAGAAGGTGGGGTGGTTAGATTGTTAAGAGCCTAGAGGTGGGGAAGTCCTCTGAGAGCCAGGACTTCCACTTAAGACAGGGCTGCTGCATCCAGGAAAAATTGCACTGAGACTTGTCTTTACCAGACCTGCACAGTGGCTGACATAAACATGCCCCCATAGACTAGAAAGGATTTCAGGAGAAATAATTTCAAGCAGTAGGAATCTTAGAAACCAGGGCTAGACATGTGAAGGGCTGTGCTCCTATCAGTGGGTCTGCTCGAGGAAGGGTCACTTGATTTGACCTCCCACCAGAGCAGATGATCCAGAGGACATCCCTAGGACCCATAGAAGCAAATGGATAGGATGTGGGAAAGAGTGGGATAGATCCATGAAGGGAGGGTAAGAAGAGAGGAAAGGGGGAGAGAGAGAAGAAACAGGGAAGGAGGGAGAGGAAAAGGATAATTACTCATTATGCTGGTAAAACTAAGGAAAAATAAAATAAAATGCATATGTTTAAATAAATAGATTTTCAGTCCCAATGCTGTAATAGCTGAACTTTTAATGATTGACATTTTAAATTTTAGTTATAAAAACTTTTAATTTTGATCTTATAGAATTAATAAATTTATTTATAGTATAAGATAAATTTAACATCTGTTTTAACAAGGCTTGAAGGTTATAGTTTAGAATTGATACATTTACTGTTGAGTTAGATATAGATGTCAACCTGATGGTTGAGGGTTCAAACTTTAGGCACATTTGTAAAGGATTAGTAGTTAAACCGAGATCAAACCTGCAGGAAATTGTGTAATTGATGGGGAGGACCCAACCCAAGGTGGGTAGGACTAGACTTTGGACAGGTGAATAAAATACACAGAAAGGGTTGAGGAAGTTGGCATCCTTCTGACATGCTGGTCTGGCAAGTAAGGACTGTCCTTCTCTCGGCTGTTATGTGGATGCGGTATGGCCAGTTCACTGGGCCCTTGGTGTTAGTGTGGGTTCTCCTGCCAAGCTAGACAAAGAATTATAATAAGACTATCAGAAGAGAGAATAAATCCCTTGATTCCTTAAGCTGTTTTGTCATAAATTTATCAGCAACAATGCAGGCAAACTGCAACAGGAAGGAAAGTCAGCTACATTGAAGACATGCAAAAAAAAATTCCTGACTCAACTGGAATTCTATTATAGGTGACCCCCCAATATTAAAGTCTCCAATATATTGTGTATACAGTCACTTTCACAACATATAATATACTCTTGGCGCAGCATTTAAAGATAGTTTAATGAAAGAGGAAACACATTAACTGTTAGGACCAGGCACCTATAATTGCATGTGCTGGGGGGGAAAGACCCACATAGTTCCCACAGTGAATACAATTTATTTAGTTGTTAGAGAGTCACATACCTCTTGTTTTCCATGACATTTTTCATTATAAGGGCAAATGTGTCTGCCTTGAGTTTCAATAATTGAACAGAGACTCCAATTCTTTTGGCTTCTATCCGCACCATGTTCTCAGGCTGGTCTGCAATAATAGGAATTCCCACAATGGGCACTCCATGTTGAATGGCCTCCATTATACTATTTATTCCACCATGTGTAACAAACAAACGGATGCTAGGGTGTGCTGTTGCAAGAAGAGAAAAGGCACATATCCGGACGAAAAGAATGAGAACACCATGGAAAGCATTAGAATACAGAAATACCAGCAGGACCTCGTTATGTTTAAGAATGCAATGACTTTTGCTTGAGAAATATCCAAAGGTGCATATTCCCAGATAAAAATTCATCCTCAGCATACATACATTCCTCATCTTGGACCCAATCATACACAGGACAAAGGAATGAAAAATCACACGTTCCTCTGCCCATCCAAAAATCTTCAGTTATCTCTCTTTTTATTTTTTTTTCTCCCTGCTTTCCTTGTGTCTATTCTGCCATGCAATTTATAAATGTTTGCTGCCTCCTCTATTTTAAGAGAAGCCTTGAAACAAAAGAATGATAGAATTAATACCTCTAGGTCACCAAGCTCCATCTGCCTTTTTCATCTTTATATTAACAGCCAAGTCATATTACTGTTGGTACTGAAGACCTGATCTCAAAATGTGTCTTTTAATTTGTGTTCCTTTGAAAATTGTATTCCCTAGTACATAACCTGGTAAAGAAATCTGTGCCCTAAATTCCAAATTGATTTTGGGTCAAAACTTAAGTTGTAAAACTCTTAAGTGGTAAGTGTGGCAGTGCTAGTTCTCCACAAAGCAACACAGAGACTAAGATAATATGTTTGGATGCAAAGCTGTTCTTTTGCCCAAGAGCTTAATGGTCTCAATATCGTGTAGATTACTCAGATTACTATTCAGAGATTTTAGCACACTCTCGATTATTGTTGGCATCAATAAGAAGGCAGACACCCTTCACACCCTTTTTGGATAAGAAGAGTGTATCTGCATACACACATTATACATGTGTGTATAATGGTAGATGTTAAGCATGTGTTAAGGAAGCTACTTAAAACAATAGCAACATGTGCCGGAGTATAGCTTATGTTCTTATACCTCATATATTGTGTGAAGTATATTAACTGACTTTATTTAGTGATAGAACCAAGTTCCCATAAACATCATTTCTAGCTGGAGACCTTTCCATTTTAGAGCAGAAAAGGAGAAAACTGGTGTTTTGGATCAGTTTGAAAGTCTAAGAACCCCTGATGATTGTTCTCTTGCCTTCGACAGTCTTGTATGTACTAATGGGTAGTTCTCTGTCCTGCTAATACCAAAACCCATCCAGTTATCTGAGCTCTGAGCTCTGATAAGTCTAATGGAGAGAGAGAAAGAGACAGAGAAACAGAGAGAAATTCCCTTACCCAGAAGATCATTCTGTGGAATCCAATCTACAATTTTCACATTCTTGGACAACTGGATATCACCGGGCCAATCAGATTGCTTACATGCCCATATCACCCCTTGGGGGAGATGGGCAAAGGCACTGTTCATCTCCTTAAGGACTTGAATGTTATGATTCATACTTAGGATGGAGCCCAGGGCCACAAGTACAAATCCAGAGTCTGTAAATTTGTCTATGAAATTTTCTAAGTCCTGAAAGAAATGGCAAGGCAAAGCCCAAATTAACAAAGCTGCTTGTGAAATCATTCTGTGCCATCTGATCAGTGTACTGAAAATCCTTTCATAGTCTCTTATAAAGTGACATACATTCCACATTTTGCTTACTTGTACTGTGTTTGGATGTCTTGGAAGTTATTTCTTTAACATCTACAGACAAGTTTTTATTCTAAATATTAAGAAATAAGTGTGACACACACATACATACACACACAGGCACACACGCATACACACACAATTGAGTAAATAATAAATAATAAAAAAATTAAAAAAGAAATAAGTGTGAAATTGGTTTGAGTCTATCAGTCAACACAGCAACTCATAATGTAGAATCAGCTATTTCTGATCCTCAATATCTGTACCTAACAACATTCCATGGAATTGGGAAGGTAGAATGGTTGTAATATATTTCATCAATGAAATTTTGAATCTAGTAATGTTAATTCTCACTCTCCATTATAGGTCCTGGGAGATATAGATATTTGGGAGTTTTTCAAATCTAAATAGGAGGAACTAGTATATAGGAGAGCATAAGGGGTTTTCTTTTCCAGTGGGGGCACATTTGGTTGGCCTTCTTGAGAATGAGTTGGAAAACCTGGGAGAAGATAATTAATTGTCCTAAGAAACAGAGTTAGGATGGCAAAGGATACTTTCCATTATACCAAATATTCTACTATTTCAATATTTCCTAACATTGTGAGGCACTGCTGTCATAATTCCACTGTATCACTGCTTGGAATCCAAAATTGAAAATTAGGAACATGTTGGAAGACATTTTTAAAAAACAAAATTTCTGATACAACCTCAGGTTGGAATGGTATTAGTTTAATCATCCAGATGGCTAGCTCCTTATTGAAGTGAAATTCAAATAATATAAATGCACCTATTTAAAAGATTAAAACATAGTTATATCTAGTAACTTCACAATGTTTTTAGGAATAATTTCCATAGCTTTCATCTAGTAACCATCTAATCTTTGTTTTCCCATACCCATGATAAATAGTTTGTCTATTATTTACCTGTTCTTAAATTTTTATATGAATAGATACAACTGTTACTTTTTCTTTTAGTCAGTTTCACTTAGCATACCTCTTGTTTTATCTTCACTTTAATATATGATTTATTCACTCCTTTTATGGCTAACACTGGATTAATGCAGTTCCTTTTCCATTTATCCATTCTGGGGCATTTAGGGTTTTTTCTGTCTTCAGAATCCAATGAGCAGTACTCCCATAAATATAAATGTGCAAGTTTTATGTAGCAACCTTATGTATCTGAATGATACATGAATTCCATATTTAGATTTTTGAGAGGCTTTAAAACACTTGCATCACTCTCCATTTACACCAGTAACATACTTGCATCTTCCTTTTCTCCTGGTATCTCTGGATTTAATATTAATCATGACTTCATAGACAAGATAAGAAATATTTCCTCTTCTTCAATTTCTTCAAAGATTTTAAGAAGTATTAATATCAATTTTTATTTAAATGTATAATAGAGTTAGCTGGTTAAGACATGCAATATTTAAATATTTTATTGAGAGTTTTTTATTATTGATCCAACCTGCTTATTTGTTTTTAATAGAATGGCATCTTCAGTGTCAAAGTCAGGCATGGATTAATGATGGGCTCATACAACCCTGATGAAGTAAGTACAATTTTAGTATCAGGAAATACTGTGCTAGATGGCAATCCCTACCTGTGCACTGAAGAATACTATGTAAAATATGAACTGAGAACTAAAGTTTCACTTACCTCTGGTACTGGTTTAACGGGCTTGTCCAATATGCCTCCAACAAAAACTGTGTTGGGAAGCAAAGGACGAGCAAACTCAAAGGCGAAGTCAGAGTTAACAAACCACAGTTCTGCTTTCTGTAGCAGATGAAACAAGTCTGGTCGTGAGCCTTGTGCAAAATGATCTTGGATGATTTTATCAAACTGAGAATACACGGGCCTTTGGTATATGGAAAGGACAAAGAACATCAGAAAATTCTTCACTCGGCCCCAGAAGTTCATGCGGTCAGTCAGCAAAGAGTTAAACACAGGAACATATGACATGGGGCTTGGTACCCCAAATTCTGCACTCCCAAGCTGTGTAGAAAGTAAGGTCACAAATGGCTTTTCCAATTTCTCAGCAATCAGGAAAGAACAGAAATCAAAACCATCAAAAAGTAGCAGGTCAAAATTTTCATTTTTTAAGGATCCCATGATGTCTCTTCTGCTTAGCAAATGACCACAAAATGTCCCGTGGTATTCAAATACCTTTTCTATGTTATGGTAGTTATCTCTGCAATTAAAAAAAATTAAATGTGATAAGGAAATGTTCATTTATATGATTCTGGAGCCTGACGTTGTAGACAAATTCAGATAAATAACATTATAGCCAACATCCTTTTGCTTAATTTATCACTGTCCAACAGAAACATCAGCTTTGGTCATTTTGGTCCAGATATTTCTGCTCTCTAAAATGTTCCCATGTCCTTTTCCCATTTTCCCCACTGATCTGCCTCCCACCCACCATCAGTGTAAATCCAATATCTTCTACTCTGTATGGCATCTCTGATTATGGCAGATCTGAGTTCTATGTCATTGATCAATTACATGGTGTCTGCTCAACCCACACTGAAGAAGAGACAACACACACTTTAAATACACACACACACACACGCACACACACACACACACACACACACATACACAAGCACACACACTAATTCAGTATTTCATAGACCAAACACATGATAGATTTGTATTAACTATACAAAAAAAGAGATCTTGTTTTCCAGCTTGAATGAAAACCATCTCTGAGCATACCTGACAGCTAAGAAGAATTTTCAAAGACAGAGAAGGGGAAAAATCATTATAATTAAATAAGAGAGAGAAGGGTCTTTCTTCTTGTGGAGGATGAAGGAGATACGGTCCTACTGAAGATAAAAACCTCAGGTTCAACTCACTGCATATCATCAAGCAATTGATGTTTTTAAGAAGTTTAAACAGTTTAAAGTTTCAAAGTATCAATGTGCATGAGTTTCAATCTTAAGTCTAACTTACATGATAAAAAGAAAAATGACAAATAATTGAGAAAGGATGGGTATTATTTATCTGCAGTGGGATGTTAAAGTGCCTATCTTGATTTCCTTGTTGAAGGCGTAATAAGTAAAGACTGCTAATGAAGACAGGCCTGGAAGTAACAGCTCCTTCTTTCTACAGAATTACCTTCATAAATGTAGTGAAGTCAGATAAAACCAACAAAATGACAGGGAATGAGATATTCTAATACTCTGTTCACTGTAACCTGTGCCTGTATTCTATTATTCCATCCCATAATTTATCAAACCATCCATGAATTTACCACACCACACTCACACATCGTGTTCCTATGTTCCATCCATCCATCCATCCATCCGTCCATCTGTCTGTCCATCCATCCGTTCATCCATCCATCCGTCCATCCATCCATCCATGCATCCATCCATCTATCCATCATCTTTACTTTACTTACCTGTTCATTTGTATGACTTTATTAATGACATAGGTTCAAAAGACTCAAACAAATTACCTGCCTTGGAGAGATTCTTTAAACATGAAGTGACAATGCTTTTGAAAATCCCGTACTAGCTCTTCAGGCGGAAACCAACTAATTACCTGGTATGAGTTTTTCTTATCTTTTAGACCTGAAAAACACCAATTAGTTAAATTATAACAAAACATAACATTATCATGACAATGAAATAATTTATTTCATTTATTTTATTTCTCTAGGAAATCTTGATTGTTAAAGTTTTCATTATATAGCCAAGTATTTGAGATTTTATGATGACTCAGAAGCATGATTATAATCATGTGAGTTTTCTCTTATAGTCTTCTTTAAAGAAATAGTTTTTATCTATTTCAAATGTGAAAAAGCAGAGACTAATATTACTAATATTGTAGGAAACATTGTTGAACTTTGCACACAAAATGACATGGCTTTAAATACAGGTCTGTGATTCTTAAACTCTTTCTTTCTTCTTCAGAAAAACTTACTTTTAATAATTAGATTGGCATATACAAATAGACTTGGGGTTTCTTTTTATTTACTTTTTGTGTTCTAAGACAGGTTCTAAGACAGCCTAGAACAGCCTTGACATCATGATCTTCCTTCCAGAAGCTCCTAAGCAATGAAATCACCTGCATGCACCACTTCACCCACTGCAATTAGATTTTTAATTCACTCACAAAAATGCAATAGTTTGCATATCCCTAGCTGTCACTCTGTCCCATTGTAACTAGAATTCTGATTGTAATTTCTGGTACTTTTTTGATGACATTTTTCAAGCCACACTTTTTTTTTACATTTTCATAATTGAGACTTATTGGTTGAGGATCAGCACACAGACATTTCAATTCTTACACAAGTCTTATCACATGTACTGAAAAATCTAAAAAGCTACACATCGTGTTTCACAAAACAGTTATTCCATGGATGTCCAGCTTCCACCTTGGAGGCCGTTTTCTGTCAAATGCTGATGGTCCCAACTCCACTGACTCACCCTTCTCATCACACACTCACTACTCACAACAGTTTGCTTATTCACAGCACCAGCAACATGACTAAGAAAGCCATACCACGATGAGGAATGTTACAGAGGGAACCGTTCTGACCAGCAGCAGTAAGGACTGGTTTTCTTTATGAAACAATTTTACTAGCAAACACAGGACTATCTTTCTGTCCTGGATGTAGCTAAGGCCTGCGCGCCACTGTAAGGTGGGTGGTCCCTAGACCACACCCGCACCAGGCCCAAACACATCTGCGGGTCGCCCCCATCTCTGAGTTCCTTTTTGACCAGGTCCCAGCTAGGGTTGCCGGACCATTATTGGACTGTGTTCTTCTTCTGTCTCTCTTTGTCCTCCTCTTTCCCTCTCCCCCACCACACCCCCAATCATCAAAGAACGCTAAGCTTTTCAAGAATTTAACAAGTGTCCAGAGAAAAACCAAGCAACAGACTAGCAGACCAACACCATACGACTGAGGTCTTCAACTGAGGTCATCCTACAAGAGAGAATATTCGCTTCCAGCTCTAAGGTAAGTAAACCCTCTTTATCTTTCTGCTACTCTCAATTAGTAGTCACCATAGTTTAATGTTTCTGTATATCAGACCCCAAAACCCATACACTTCAGGGACTTAACCATTCACCCTCACACATTGCCAAGGAAGTAAAAGCTAAAAATTGCACTACTATACTAACTACTGTACTAACACACATCAAGAAAGACATTAGAGATAAAACAAAAATGCCCAAGTCACAACACAAATCCATGAGTTCACATCTTGCTTTGTTCTCAAGTCATGTAATCTATTTTTACACATACCTACTTGATTCTGCTTTCTACCATGAATTAATACACACGAGACACTCAAAATTACAAGAAAAGATGTTATCATCATGCTCTTGAACTTCCCAACCTTCACATCAATGTCCTAAAACAAACCTATCTGTGATACATAAACTACATATGATTATAGCCATAGAAAACAGCTTAAGACAGGAAGAAAAATTATTAGCATTTTGTAAAAAATAATAGAATCCTCTGAAGATTATTAACTTTTTCAAGAACTATTTGTTGGACAGTTATAGGACCTTGATAAAATCTGAATTATTAGCAGTTGGATTCCAAGTTATCATGAGACCTGTGTTAAACTAAACATTATCGGAACCATCAGTGTGCATGTTTACAACTGTTGTATACATGATCAGTCTTGAATAAGATCTGAAAGCGGAAGTAAACTGTTTGAAGAAGTGATCTAGATAACCGTTGTCCAAACACCTGCTACATTACTTTTTATGTATAACTACAGACTAATGGGTAGTTAACTCTGGTAATTTGACAGAGGAATAGAGCATTCAGACACATATTACAGATGATTCAGTATCAGACATCAGCCATGGTTGATAGCTGAAGTATAAAAATATTTTCAGGGGTTCCTATGAAGGATGGTTCAGAGGGCAAGTTCTACCTGGGAAGATTTTTAAGTGTAACAACTGGCTTTGCACCTGGCTTGTAAGAAGATATGGCTAAATATATAATTATATGCTTATTTGTGGATTTGAGCCAGGGATTTGACTAGATCACTGGGGATAACACGAGGCTGATAACAGTAAGCTCTGGAGAAGAAGTTAATGAGTTACACCTGAGTAGGGAAAGAATATGTAAATGCTCACTCCAGAGAAACTCAGTAGAGAGGACATTAATAATTGTCCTATGAATAACTGTCAGCCTCTTTTCTCACTCAATCCTGTCATGTACTCAATGGATTCATGAACATAGTAGTCATGATGACAGAAATAGAAGTGACTGCAGAATGCCTAAAACATAGTTCACTAAAGTATAACTACAATGCCAGGTATGGTATATCTCTAGGAATATAAGTCAGAGAGACCGGAAAGCCACCTGAAATGATCAATTGATATTACAAAATTACAGTATTATCAGAGAAATCACCCAGCCATTTGGTGGCAGCTTTTTGTATTTTACAACTTGTGTGATTGAATAAACTCTTTGTCTCTATTTTCTTTGCCACTTGCTCTTGTCTTTCCTTTCACACAGTGCTTCTGTCTAAGTATCCACATCCTCACAGAATCCTCATCTACTGACATGGTGCTCAATGTGGCATGGATTTTAACAAGGGAACTCTTTTTATATCTAGTGAACTACAGCAAGGATACAGGCTTAGAAATACATGTTCTCACATGTTCTCTACTATTCTGAGGAAGCTAACTAACAATGAATGGATTTTGAAAGATGCAGTTATAACTTCAGTCAGGGCAAATACATTCAGTGTATTTGGAAGGCTGGGTAAAATATTCTTCAACAGACTCCATATGTTCTTATCCATATCTAACATGTGATACTATTTCTCCCACAGCAAGGATCCTTGGCTCTATAGATCAAGGATAGATATGGAAGCATCACCACTCACTGGGGGTCTTAGATATCTACTGGTAGTATTTTTATTTCCTGTTCTGGAGCACTTATGCACTGTTGGATCAGAGGTCTTACTTCAAAGGAGTGTCAATGGTAGATACAAGAACATTTGTTTAGAACTACAAAGTATAGAGCAACCTGCCCACTAACATCTCCTCTAACCTCTGAATGAAAAGTTATAGAAAGTAGTGATGTATTGTTTGGAAAAGTCGATTTTGATTGCCAAAAGGAAATTGTGTTGTTATTATACATGGTCCGTAAAGAAGATAAAGTTCATAGCATAGGTCTCTTATGGTTTACATCTTAATATGCTGTATTATTAAAATCAATGGAAAAGGCACAACAGCAATATTTAGGAAAAACAACTGATGACTCAGGCCTCATTTCTTTTCTGGTGAGAATTTAAAGTGGCCTAACTCCTAAAGAAAGTATCAAGGTTTTTCATTTGTTCTGTTTTAAAGTAAACACAATGCAATCCTACTCACCAGTCCAGAGAAAAGAAGTAATTGTTTATGCAAAGAATACTATGCATATAAAAGCACTAAGCAATGAAAACTAATGAAATATTCATAACCCTACCAAGAATGAGTTTTTCCATAATAACATGAGTTGGAAGCAGACAAAATAAAGGTGTATATAACCTTTGATACCATTTGTTTAAAAATTGGAACAGGAACTTGAGATATATACTAGTGGTAGAGCATTTGCTTAATTTGTGTGCAGTCAGCTTGATTCCCAGCACTGCAAGAAGAAAAAAGTAAAAGAAGGAAGCAAACACATTAGTGCTTTATTAGCAATGAATGTTGGGGGCTTGGAAGGCCAGTAGCAATTATCATGAAAGCACAGGAATGAAAGAACTCTGAGATGGCAAATGACAAGATAGAGTCACAGGCATATATTTATATCTAACATTAAAATCACATCACATGCAGTACTTACACATATAACATTAAGTTCATGACACACTAATATTATTTCAATGAAATGTTTTTATTTTTAAAGAATCATCAGTTTGTGGCCAGGAGAAGCAATAGATTTATTTTCCGACTTTAGAAAAACAACAGAAAAAGACGTAAAAGATCTGTGGGAAAATGTTTTGTATACATTATACAGTAGTAAATAGAGGACATTTATTACTGACTAGAGAAAATTTTCATAGAGGAGGACAACCATTCTCCCTAGGAAGAGGATACTGAATTCAGATTCCAGTGAGGAATTCCAGCTGCAATTCACAAATTCATACCATGGACATAGCTAAATGAAAGAAAGTTTGGAGCAAGAGTCTTTCTGGAAAAAGGACCAAACAAGAATGACTTAGCCTCCTCAGGTTAGCAATAAGCGATAGAAATGCTCGAATACAAAGATATCAAGGGACACACAAACCTGACTCAAAACCCTACCTTCTTTTGGTTTACTTAGGTGATGTTTTGATTATTGGTGATTATCTTTCTGTGGATTCTGATATTTGCAAGGAAAGTTGGTATATTTTACTAAGTTCCATGTAAATATGAAATAATATCTATCTTGCACAACCAACTGAGATGGCTAGACATCTTACTACACTAGAATGCACAGCATTTATAGAGAATAAGCAAAGTCCAAGATTGCAGTCTGAAGTCTGAATTGTAAGACAGGGACTTTCTTACACCTGTTACAAATCCATACTCTTTCCTACTCACCAAAAGAAGACAAAACTAACTTTTTAAAAGGAATAAAAATTTTCTTACTGTCAAAAATTATACAAACAGATTGTGGCTGTAGTGTTGAGAGATAGCAGTCCTTCAAAAAAAGAGAGACGAGGAGAAGAGAGGGGAGTGGAGGGGAGGGAATGTGCACGTGCCTCTGGCAGGAAGTTGTAGACAATAAAAAATGCAGAACTCCCAGACACTACTTGCTCCTCTAGGACCTTGTTGTATAGCTCATTTATAGACTGGAAAAAATATAATACACATGAATCCTAGAAATCTTTGATTCTTCAGTGGTCCTTAAGTCATTTAGTTTGGCAAGCTGAATTTTGTTAAAAGTTGCTCAAATGTTTTAATATAGTAAGTTTGTTACCAGGTTAAAAAAATCATTTTTTTCTACTTTTAGATCCCTATGCACCTTCCAGTGAAGAACAATAGAAAAACACCTTTAAGATAAACATTCTTTAAGAATTTAAC
Source organism: Typhlomys cinereus (assembly GCA_023101885.1). NCBI lineage: Eukaryota > Metazoa > Chordata > Mammalia > Rodentia > Platacanthomyidae > Typhlomys > Typhlomys cinereus. The sequence continues at coordinate 2,942,976 of JALPQD010000300.1, read as the reverse complement.
TCATTGTTTAAGGGTGAGACACAAACAAATCCTTATCACATCTTAACAGGTTTTTTCCCAGCCCTCCAACAGGTTTTTTCCCAGCCCTACATTTCTCTAAATTTATCTGTCTTGTAATGTCCCACTAAGCAGTCACAGGGTCTAAGTCTGTATGTTGTATTTAACAAAGACTTCATTTGAGGTTTAGTTAAAATACACTGAGATTGATCTCCTAATTTGTGTTATAGTTATTATATATTTTTGTAAATGGTAAAGGTGTAGCTGTTGGAGGGGGCATATATTATACATTATTTTTTTTCTTTTTGAGGATATTAGATTCTGGCTGTTATCATATAAGTTGGCCTATATTAGGTTATAATGGTAAGAACTATATTAGAATTTATTTTATTTATTTATACTTTTTATTAACTCATGTGCTCTATAAGAAATAGTTGTGTGTTAATTTTAGGAATCATTTATTATTATTTTCTATTAACTATGTGTTTTATAAGAAATAGTCGTATACTAATTTTAGTGAACAGATGGCATAGTCTCATATATGTAGAATTTCTGAATTAATTTCACAAGAGTCATATTTTTAGGGAATTCTATCTATCTATGTTTTAGGACTCTTGAAATTATTCTCTAATTTCTTTACAATCAGTGTGTACATTCTGGCTAACAAGCCTGTCTACTGGGTATGATTGGACATAAAATTTCTAGTTAGAACTTTAATTTAAAGTTAAAAGCAGGCTTGGTATGTATTTAGGAAACAAAAGACTTAAGGCAAATTACTTGACATCTGTAGCTCCGGAAGCAGGAATCTAGGGGGAGGTGATATCATAGGTACCTTTTTTTTGGGGGGGGGAACAAAAGGGAGGCCTGGGAAAAGATAGGAGAGCTCCCAATCCACAAAAAAGGGAAGAACTTGTCTGGCAGAGAAGGAGTCACACACAATCACAAAAAGAGAGGACTTGTCTGTCAAAGATAAGAGGCAAGACTCTGAGGGGAGTGGTCCCTAGTAACCACTCAGGCCCTTAGTAACTGCCCATTCCATGGAGCAGGCTGCAAACCTGACAACTCCCATATGCATCATATCTTTATTATTTATTTCAAAATAAGCCATGTCCAGTTTCCAGAAGGCACTGTCTTGAAGTTCTTCCCCAGGTTAGGACCTTGTCTACCAGCCTAGTTGGCACAGGATGTGACAGAAATGGGTCATGAAACTATATATATACAATGGAATGCTATTCAGCTATCAGAAAGCATGAGATTGTAGAATTTGCTAGCAAATGAGTGGATCCAGAAAATATAATGCCGGTGAGGTATCACAGATACATAAATGCCACATGTTCTTCCTTACACATGGAACCTAATACTAAACACTTGTTTGGAGTATTTGGGTTGGAATTCCTATTTGAGTATGGAGGTTGCTGGATATGTTAAGTTCGTTATATATTAAAGTTGTTATAGCTACTTAATGGGCCTGAGATGCCCAGGTCATTTCATACATTCCATGTTGTGGGGTTTAGAAGTAGGGTATGTTGGTTTGATCAAAGCAGAGCTGACCAAGAGTTTGGTGGAGGGTGATATTGCACATAGTTGGGAGATGAACTTTGCTTACTCTGTTGAATGATTTCTGTGCTAATGTGATCCTCATAGCCAGGAACTATGGATTTGGTTGGGTTTTTAGATGGAGTGGGGTTAAAAAAAAATTAACAAAATAAATCACAAAATGTATTTCTGTCTTTATATAAGATGTTCTAATGTTATATTTCTACATACAGTGTACAAATTTTATTTAATACACAATTTTTTGTAAAGTGCTCTATTTTAAATCTTTTGAAGTAATAAAGTTTCAATATCATTTAAAAGTTAAATATTAATAATCCTATAAAAACTTAAGGGCCTACCAAAGGGCATGGGAGCCACAAAATTAAGATGAATAGACACTACTATTATGAAATCAATCTTATTATTATGAAAAATACAAACGGAAGTACACAAAAAGAATACTCAGCCAATTATAGAGCTCGAAGCTTTCAAACTGCCTGAATAATAACAAGGTCTGAGGCATATCATGGCTTGGAATATTTTTCACAGAAAAGTCTTGATCTTAAATACGTTTTTAAAACTTCAGCAACATTCTGACTAAGAAATCCAGAGAGTAGCATCTCAGATTTACCCAACTCTGATATTAACTTGTCATGTGTCATTAAGTCATAAAATATTTAAATTAAGTACAGCAGTCTTTGTGTTTTTGACAGCAAGACTTGATTATCTTGATTTTAGTTAAAACTGAATCCATGAATCAATTAAGAAATTCTGACATTGCCATAAATAATTTATGGTAAACCTCAGATTTTCAGTCAATATGGGACCATTTTAATCCTGTCTCTTTCTCTTAGTGCATAAAAGGCACTAGGAAATGTTACTTAAATTGTGTCTTACTGGACTGGAGAGATGACTCAAGCTGCCTCACAAGCAGAATCTTAACCTGAGCAGAGCCCAGGTCCCACATAAAAATGCCAGGAGGAAATGGTGGCAGCCTGTACTTCCAATCCTGGTGGGCAGAGCCTGGAAAAATCCCAGAGTGAAGCAAGAAGGAGGTAGAAACAATCCAGGATGACTCCCCAAGTCACCCATGGCCCTCCACAGGGATACATGTGTCTTCTCTGATACACACACACACACACACACACACACACACACACACACACACAAACACAATGAATAAATAAATAATAATAAATAAATAAATAAATAAATTATGTCTTATACTGAGAGTTAGAAACTACTCTTGATGTTTTTTAAAACATGGTAGAACACATCTGTTCAATCCAAATTTTATTCATAGATTGGCTAGCAGCTTTCAATGTCCTTATTTTTTGGCCAAGCGTCTAGCATATTCACACAAAGACACACTATAAAAATAAGAATTTATGACAATTATATTTCCGAATTACAATGCCCCAAAATATTTCCAATAGTTACACATGCACATATGTATGTACCCACGCATTATTTACTCATTCTTCAATACAACTAGATGCACCAAAAAAAGCATTTCTACTAGATAGGCGACCAGCTAAATGGTAGGGTCACAAAAGGATTTCTACTATGTTCTACACAAAATATATCAACATATTTCTCATGAAGTAGAAGAATGTATCGATATTTTTAAAGTACCTGTGATGAAAGGTCTAACAAAATTGGTCACCTGGTGGCCATGATCTTGAAGAATTTCAGATATCCGATCTATCAGCATATAATGACTTCCACCTAGGAACAAGAAACAGCTTCATTTTGGAAATAAAACAATAGGTCTTCTGGTAACAATACTGGGGTATCCAGGTGAGGTCCTGCAGGCCAATTGTAACAGTTCCTTATCTCTGCCTGGGTAACATCTAGTACATATCCCCAGAGTCTTGGCATGTGGCAGTCTCCATTAAAGGTTATAACAACGTGATCAGGTGAAGCATTGAGCTTCTCCATGCTTAGATCTTAGGAGATTTTTTCTACATTAAATATGTGCTGCATGTCAAATGGGATCTAGAAGTCACTGTGGTTGAAAGATACATTTGCGGTAGTAGAAAATAAGACACAGTTTGCACAGGTAGGATGAACCTTTCCGAGCTAGATCTAGAGTTCTCATTCTGTGCCCATGGAAAATGGATTAAATGCCTGAAGCTAGAGGAGCATTTTAAGGTGGCCGCCTGTGGAAACGATGAGATGCTAGTTTCTGACGGAAAGACCCAACCTGACTCTGGAGATAATGAAAGATCTGGTGTGTCCTCAGAGGCCTTATAGGCCTGAATCCACCTTGCAGAGCCCCAGGGAAAAGATGCGGCACTGCAGCTGCATGGGTTTTGTGTTCCGACTTGAGGAGGAGGGCAGATCCTACCGACGGCTGAAAGAAGACCATCCCTCCCAGAATGACTCTAAGCTCGCAGAACCATGGCGGCCTTCCAGAGACTCTCGGTCTCAAATGCAGCTGGAAATAATCATGACAGGGATTCCGACCAGCTTGATCCCCCAAGAACCCGGGGGCACACAGACCCACCCACCAAAACCACCCCAAGCTGAAGTCTGTTTATCTTTCTGTTTTTAAACTTTCTTGGGCTTTAAACATTTTCAGAAGCAAACTCAATGTCTTTCCATTATTCTCTGAATTCCTTCCATTTTAAATGCTCTTTCCCTTCTATGCATCTTTCTTTAATTTTAAGAGTTTAAGACCAGCCTGGGTAGAGACTTTGATAAAGGACTTGTGGATTTTGGTTTTCATTTCTGTCAGTGGCAAATAAATTAAAATACAAACATTGATAGAAAAGAAGAATTTTCTCCCAGCCCAGCCCCCCACCCTGGAGCCGAGCCGCCCGGCCAGCAGCACCCACGCGTGGCCGCCGGCTTAGGCTCCGGGGCCCCGCCCTGGACACCAGCCCCTCGTGGCCTCCCGCCCCCGCGCCCCTCCGACCCCCCCAGGTCGCAGGTGAAGAATTCTGCCATCAACATCAGACCCTCTACCTCTCTGGCCCACCAGGGACCTACGCACGTGGTCCACAGAAGACACACTGCTACTCAGAATTCAATAGAACCCAAAGGAAACGCAAGCAAAACTCTAAGGAACAAAGAGAACACAGGCCATACATCTGGACTTCACTACAACCATTGTATCACATGCAAGACTTTTCACATCCAGCCCAAAGATAAGTAAACCTTTTTTTTTTCTTTTCTTTCACCTTACTGATCCTTTCTAGTATCAATGTTGTAGGTCAGCTTCCTCATACAGCCACCCCAAAAACATACAACTCCAGGGAGTACACCACCCACCCTCACATTTCACCAAGACACTAGATGGTAAAAGTGCACTACCATACTTATATTCATCCCCTGGTTACTTAACTGACATACTAACATCCTAGTAGTCTCATCTAGGATATAACAATACCAATACACAAACATACCCAATCCAAGGCAAGCACTAGTAACAACTGGCAGGTATAACAATACCAACTACATCGGTTCAGTGAAAAACACACAGAAACTGAAAGGTCCTAAAAAACAAAACAACAATGTACAAGTCAAAGTGCAGATCCACGAGAAACAAAACCCAAGAAGAACAATCTCCCACGAGAAACAAAACCCAAGAAGAACAATCTCCCACCAAAAGAATCAATCCCATAACAATGGATTGCGACCAGAACAAATCCATAGAAAATAGCCATGAAAGCCAGACCCAACATAACGAATTTCAGAGTACGATCATTACCATGATTAATAATATGAAAGAGGAAATCCGAGAAGAGTTAAATAACCGTGTCAACCACTTTGAACAAGAACACAACAGGAACCTGGAGGAGTTGAGAAAAACAGTTTAAGAAACAAAAATAGGTATAGAGCAGGTAAAACAGTCTCGGGCAGAGTTTAAAATTGAACTAAGAGATAAGTTATCTTCAACCCAAAACTCCACAGAGAGTCTTATCAGCAGAACAAATGAGGCAGAAAATAGAATCTCAGATCTTGAAGACAAAGTAGGAGAATTAACCAGCTCAATGGAAGAGATTGTTAAAGCCAAAAAGATACTGGAGAGGAGCATTCAAGAAATGTGTGACACCCTGAAGAAGCCTAATATGCGCATTCATGGAATACCAGAACAAGAATCCCAAAATACCACACCTGAGGAAATATTTCAATTCATCATAAATGAAAACTTCCCACAACTAAAGAATGAGAGGCCTATCCAAATACAAGAGGCATTTCACACTCCAAACAGATATGACCAAAATAGAAAATCGCCATGGCAAATAATAGTCAAAACACTCCACATTCAAGACAAAGAAAGGGTGCTGAGAGCTTCAAGAGAAAAAAAGCAAGTCACTTTTAAAGGTAAACCTATTAGAATAACAAATGACTACTCAATGGAAACAGTAAAAGCAAGAAGAGCTTGGAGAGACATACTTCAAGTATTAAATGAGCAAAAATGCCAACCCAGACTGATATACCCGGCAAAACTATCTGTCATGATTGAGGGAGAAAGAAAAGTTTTCCAGCACAAAGACAACTTGAAGGGATACATGTCTACCAAACCAGGCCTTCAAAAAATGCTAGAAATGATACTCAAGCTTGAAGAAAAGAACAAGCGTATCCAGGAGGACAGAAGGGAAGTATAATACCACCAAAATATAAATATCAAACGTCATGCTTACAAAATCTACTAAACATAAAAAATGTCCAGAATTAAAAATAATTTCTCCATTATAACATTAAATGTCAATGGCATTAACTCACCGATTAAGAGACATAGATTACAAACTTGGATTAAAAACCACAATCCAACAATCTGCTGCCTTCAGGAAACTCATCTCACCACAAAAGATAGGCACGTCCTAAGAATGAAAGGCTGGTCCAAAATCTTGCAAGCTAATGGAACCAGGAAACAGGCAGGGGTAGCAATTATGCTTTCAGACAAAGTGGACTTCAAACCAAAGAAAATCATAAGAGACACAGATGGATACTACATTTTAGTCACAGGTACAATTCACCAAGAAGACTTCACAATACTGAACATATATGCACCCAATATGGGCCCCTCCACATTCATTAAGAAAACCCTACAGTGTCTAAAGCAAGAAATCAACCCCCAAACGATAATTCTTGGGGATTTCAACACCACCCTCTCAACATGGAATAGATCAACAGGTCAAAAGCTTAACAGAGACACTTTGGAGCTTAACCAAACCCTTACTGAAATGGATCTTACAGATCTCTATTGAACTTTTCACCCAACGCACCAAAGAATACACATTTTTCTCAGCAGCACACGGAACTTTTTACAAAATAGATCACATACTGGGCCACAAAATGAATCTACACATATACAAAAAAGTTGAAATTCTAACCTGTGCCCTATCAGACCACCACGGCCCAAAGCTGGACATCCACAACACAACAAACAAGAGAAAATACACTAACTCCTGGAAACTTAACAATATGATGCTGAATGAGAACTGGATTCAGGAAGAAATTAAAAAGGAAATTCAAGATTTCCTGAAAGTGAACGATAACGAAAATACAACTTACCAAAATCTCTGGGACACAATGAAAGCTGTCCTAAGAGGTAAGTTCATAGCTCTTAATGCCTACATCAAAAAAATGGAAACATCAGAAATAAATAACTTAATGATGCAGCTTAAGGCTTTAGAGAAACTTGAGCAATCTGATCCCAAAAGTAGTAGAAGAGAGGAGATTAGCAAAATAATGGGAGAAATATCTGAAATTGAGACTAAGAAAACGATAGAAAAAATTAACCAGTCAAAAAGCTAGTTCTTTGAAAAAATCAATCAGATAGATACACCCCTAGCTAAATTAACCAAAGCAAGAGAAAGAAAACCCAAATTAACAAAATTAGAAATGAACATGGAGTAATCACTACTGATACCCAAGAAATCCAGAGAATTATAACATCATATTTCAAAAACTTATACTCTGTGAAGTTTGACAACAAACAAGAGATGGATGAATTTCTAAGTAAACACATCTTACCTAAATTGAATCAGGAAATTGTGAATTACTTAAATGGCCCTATAACATATAAGGAAATTGAAGAAGTAATCTCGAATCTTCCCACCAAAAAATGTTCTGGACCAGATGGATTCAGCACAGAATTCTACCAGACATTTAAGGAGTCAATAACACCAATACTCCTTAAACTGTTCCATCAACTAGCAAAGGAAGGAACACTACCAAATTCCTTCTATGAAGCTAATATCGTCTTAATCCCAAAACCTAATAAAGATTCACTTAAAAAAGAAAACTATAGGCCGATCTCCCTGATGAACACAGACGCAAAGATTCTCAACAAAGTCTTAGCAAATCGGTAAAGAAGAAGTCAAGCTATCCCTATTTGCAGATGACATGATCTTATACCTGAGGGATTCCAAAAACTCCACCAGGAAGCTCCTGGAACTAATTGAGAAGTTCAGCAGGGTGGCAGGATACAAAATAAATGTGCAAAAATCAGAGGCCTTCCTATATGCCCAGAATGAAAGAAGTGAAAAAGCCTTGAGAGAAACAATCCCATTTACTATAGCCCCTAAAAAAATGAAATCCCTTGGTATAAACCTAACCAAGGAGGTAAAAGACCTTTACAATGAAAACTTTAAAACCCTAAAGAAAGAAATAGCAGAAGACACCAGAAGGTGGAAAGACCTCCCATGTTCCTGGATTGGTAGAATCAACATCGTAAAAATGACCATCCTACCAAAGGCAATATACAAATTCAATGCTATACCAATTAAAATCCCAAAGCAATTCTTTAAAGAAGTTGACCAAATAATCTCAAAATTCATATGGAGGCACAAAAGACCCAGGATATCAAAGACAATCCTGAGTAACAAAAACACTGCTGGAGGTATTACCATACCGAACCTTAGTTTATACTACAAATCCATAGCTATAAAAACTGCCTGGTACTGGCTCTAAAATAGACACACAGATCAATGGATAAGGGAAGAAGACCCAGATATAAGCCCACAAAAATACAGCCATTTGGTCTTTGACAAAGGGGCCCAAAGAATCCAATGGAAAAAGAACAGCATCTTCAACAAATGGTGCTGGCAAAACTGGATCTCCACATGCAGAAGATTAAAGTTGGACCCATACTTGTCACCATGTACAAGACTTAATTCCAAATGGATCAAGGACCTTGATATCAGGCCAGAGACTTTAAAAACCATAGTTGAAAGGATAGGGAACTCCCTCGAGCTGATTGGGCTAGGCCAACACTTCCTAAACAGACATCCAATGGCACAGTCACTGCTACCAACTCTCAACAGTTGGGATCTTGTGAAATTAAAGAGCTTCTGTTCAGATAAAGAGATTGTAACACGAGCTCAAAGGCAACCCACAGAATGGGAGAAAATCTTCATTAACCACATATCTGACAGAGTTCTACTGTCCAGAGTGCACAAAGAACTTAGAAAACTAAACATCAAGGAAAACAATGGCCCAATTAAAAAATGGGCCCTGGAACTTCAAAGAAACTTTACCAGGGATGAAATTAAAATGTCTAACAAATATTTTAAAAAATGCTCCACTTCCTTCACCATCAGGGAAATGCAAATCAAAACTTCCCTGAGATATCATCTCACCCCGGTCAGGATGGCAAAAATCCACAATACAAACAACGACAAATGCTGGAGAGGATGTGGAGAGAGAGGAACTCTCCTACATTGCTGGTGGGAATGCAGGCTCATACAGCCACTCTGGCGAGCCGTCTGGAGATTCTTAAAGAAAGTAAAGATTGAAATGCCATATGACCCTGCTATCCCACTTTTGGGAATAACCCCCCATGCAGCAGAGGTTCGCCTCGATAGCTCAAGCTCGACCATGTTCATAGCAGCACTGTTTACAATAGCAAAGTCATGGAATCAACCTAAATGTCCAACAGTTGACGAGTGGATAAGGAAACTGTGGTACATCTATACAATAGAGTACTACTCAGCCATCAAAAATGATGAATTACTGGAGTTTGCTGGGAAATGGATGTCATTAGAAACAATTATATTAAGTGAAGTATCCCAAACCCAGAAAATTAAGCGCCGTATGTACTCCCTAATAGGTGGCTCCTAGTACCAAACTCACCCAACCCACATTGAGACACTCAAAAGTAAACCTATGTAACACAGTAATTGCAAGGATTATGAACAAGAGAGATGGGGTAGGAGGGCCACAACAGAAACAAGGAGAGAGGGGACCATGTTACAGCAGAGAAAATAGGCCTCCATCAAGGTCTGCAAGTAAGTAATGAAAAACCTGGTTAAGTTCACAGACGTTCTTTCCTGATCTCACCAGAAGGGGAGGGCATATAGTCTAGCAGATAAAAAGTAATCATTTTGCAAATGGGTGATGGACCCCTCCCTCAGTGAGGTTTCCTACTCTTATTACATCTACGCTTGAATGTGCTATTATAACAAGACTCCAGTTTAACAGCTTTTTGTCTTTGGCCAGGGGGTGACATACAGTGCCCAGCAGAATGGAGTGAAGGGCATTGCAGGAGCAGCAAAACTGTAAAAAGAAAATCAACAAACCACAATCCAGAACTTCAGAGACTCTATATCAAACACCTAAAACTAGGCCAGACTAATCTCTCCCCATCCTGGAGCTCAGGGACATTTGCAGAAGAGGGGGTGGTAAGATTGTAAGAGCAAAAGAATGGGAGGAGCAGCGATTTGCAAGATTCTCAACAATAGTTGGGGCCAAAGCAATCATAATGGGACTTTACATGCCCTGCGCAATGTCCAGTGCACTGTTGCCCTCATAAAGTCTAGCATCTGTTAAGGGCACCAAGATCCCTGGAGGCAAGGGATTGACAGCCATAGTAGTGATCCTATGCTTAAGGTGAACAAGAGAAAGGGCTTATGGAAATGCCACTGGGTCCTTATATGTCATCGGAGAGGAGGACCCAGTGGAGAGTTAGGCGTACACAATAAAGGACTCTCTGGGAATTGGGGGGGAGGCACTGGGGGATAGGGAGGGAGAGGAGGGGAAGGAGGGGGTTGGGGGGAGGAGGGGGGAGGGAGGGAACTGGTAAAAAAATTTTTAAATGTATAATTAAATTTTTAATAAAAAAAAGAAAAAAGAAAAGAAAAGAAGAATCTGACATGTTCATAGTGGGAAACAGAGCTATTTCTTTGATTTATATCTGAAAATTTACATCACCGTTAAAGATAGAAACGAAGGAATTAAAAGACAAGAATCCTTTAATGATTAACATGAGATTGGATCTCTGAAACTAGTAAAATCATTTCTGTCTGCTGTGAAGTAATGCAAAGTATACAGAATTGCAAACCGTCTATCCTTTAGGCTGTATGTTTTGGCTCATGTTTTACTCAGTAGAAAAACTAGATACAAAGGCAAAAAGGTAGTTAGTGAAGCAGCCATCCTATCAGGGAGCTCATATTCACTAAAACACTATACAAGACAAAAGAAATGAGAATTTCAGCATTGCATAATTCAAACCAACTTATATAAAGGCAGGATAAGGAATAAAGTGAACTAAATATGTGAGATCTCTTACTTCAAAGCATCAAACACCCCAAGAAGCAGCAGAGTGCAACAGAGTGGGGACAGGGCTTTTTCTAATTCACATTGTAAAGATGTCAAGCATGTATGTAATTGCTGTGTATTGCAATAAGAAGGTGGGGCTTGATACTGCAAAAGCAGCTTAGGACTCTCCGACTCTCATTTCCCTCACAGGAAGACAAAAGAAGATTGCTACATCAAACATATATGTTCATTGGTTCCTACAACACTAAAATACCCAAGTTAGACTTTCTAGAAGTCATCCAAAGAGTATGCCATCAGTTCAGAAAGAGCTGAAGAAAGACTTCTGGAGTCTTGAACCTAGGATAAACTTACACATTCATGTTGTTTTACTTTCACGTTGTGTCCTCCCTGGGCCAAAATAGAAGAATTAATAATCAGGGCATGAAGACTAAAAAGACTGTCCAATTATTGTAAAACTTTCAGGATGGGGAAAGATTTATGAAACCCTAATCCAGCTGATGAATATTAACTTTATGCTGTTAATGTCTGCTGAGAGGCCAGGAGTCACTTTTCCTTAGTCACCAATAAATTGCCCCTGCTCCGTGCCCACCATTCCCATGTTCTTGCAAATCACCCTCATGACTCGGTAAGTCATTAAAAAACAAAAGAAATGAAAGTAGGAGAGGAACATACTTAGAAGAAGCAATTCAGAGGTTACAGAGAGGCATAATAGAGGGTAATGTAAGGTGAATATGAACAAAATGCATTAAATATGAAATTATTAAATTTAAAACAGTATTGAAAAAATCTTTCAGAAACTTAGGTTAAAAACTCAGAAACCCTCTCCCCAAACATCCACTGTCTGTGGTTCTCATTACTCTCTGGGCATATGTCCAAGTTCATACTGATAGAAAATACTTCAAGCGTATGTGTGTGCTGTTCCCATCAAAAAACCTCCGACCCTTTGCCCCCAACAGAATGAAAATGCTGTTCTTGTAATAGAGACAAAGGTAGCCCTCTGAGAAGTTTAGAATGGATGCTCAATACCTACCCTCGACCATCGAGAAAGCACTAGCTCTCAAGTCAGAGACTAGATATAACCTCTGACACCAAATCCAAGCAGAGAAAAATCACTTTCTAAAGACTTAACAGGAAAAAATCACTATTTTCTGCAGAATAACATTCACTCTCAGTAGGTAAGGTCCCTCTGAACCCCTCAGTGCCCAGCCTGTTCTTCCTTCCTTCAGTTTTGCTCTAAGTACAGTTAGAAACCCATCTAGTTGACTCCTGAGTGCTAGTTGCCTCAGCTTTAGAGGCAAAAGTATCCGAGACAATATATATACCCTGACACTCACCAAATGAAGATATAGCCAGGATTTTGGCGGCCTCTGAAAGTAGGACCCCAGGAAGCAACAGATGCACCAGTAGCACTGCCTGCTGTCTAGTCATGCTCGCTCCAACAGAAGTCACAGAGCCCAGCTGTATGTGTCCTTACCCTAACCTGAGTCTCCATAAATGACCTTATGCCTCTACATGCCAGAAGTGATGACTGTGAACTTTGGAAAAGCCAAGAGAGAGGAGCCTGTCTGCCTTCTTTACATAGCCAACTGGCTGCTTTCCCTTCTCCTATTCTGTTCCTGCCCTCCCTAACCAGAATCAATGTGGAAATAGCTGAAAAACTAATCATTAACCCTTCTGTGTTTATGTAATCTCTTTTGGTTATGGAAAGACTGTAAATTAGTAATATAAGACCTTTGGAAATCATGTCAATAACAGCTTCTTGAAGAGATGTGGATCCACATCCCTTCTATGGACACTTTTGTGAATTTAAGAGATTCTCTCTTTGATACTGCTCCAATGAGTAATATTGACAGCACTCTTCTCTGAAACTGTGAGAAAACACCAAACTGTTAAATGTAAGGATCTGCTTATAAGGGAGAACATACAGCATCTGTCTTTCTGCATCTGGAATATTTCATGTCATATGATTTCTTCCAGCTCCATCCATTTACTATCAAATTTCATTAGTTCATTTTTCTGACAGCTGAATGGGTATTTCATTATAAATATGTGCTACATTTTCACTAACCTATTGTTAGCCATTAGACATCGAGGTGGGTTCAGTTTCTTTGCTATTTTGAAAAAAGGTTTCTATGAACATGGTTATCTACATGCAGAAGAATGAATGAAACTGGACCCTTTTTGTCTCCCTGAATGAAAATCAACTCCAAATAGGTCAAAGATCTCAATGTTAGATAAGAAATGATAAAATTCCTAGATGAAAAAATAGGAAGTACCCTTGAATTGATGCCTTACCAGCATTTCCTCAATAGAATCCTAAAGGCACAGAGAATTAAGTCCAACACCAAATAAGTGGGATTATATGAAATTAAAACGCTTTTGCTCAGCAAAAGAGCCTGTTAATCCAGCAAAAAGGTAACCTACAAAATGGGAAAACATCTTCACTAGCCGTACATCCAACAGAGATCTAACATCCACAAAGATTTTGAAAAATTAAATACCAAGAAAGTAAACAACCCATTTTCAAAAATGGGCTATAGAACTGAAAAGAACCTCTCACAAGACAACATTCAAATGTCTAACAAACATCTTGAGAAACATTCTACCTCCCTAGTAATTAGGGAATTGAAAATTAAAACCACCTCGCTCCAGTCTGAATTTCTAAAATACAAAATACAAGCAAGAACAAATTTTGGTGTTGCTATTTTCTTCAGAATAACCTTCACTCTCAGTAGGTGGGGTCCCTACTACCTACTGGCAGAAGGGGACTCTCATACATTGCTGCTAGGATTGCAAACTCATACAACCCCTTTGGTTCCTAAAAAGGATAAAAATTGAAATTCTATATGACCCAACTATACCTCTGGGAATAGTCCCAAACAGTGCTGTATCCTGCAACAGAGTCATATGTACAACCATGTTCACATAACTATAGGTTCTTTTAAAAATATTTTGTTTACAAATCAACAAACCATAATTCAGAACATCAGAGACTTTATATCAACCACCTGGAACTAGGCCAGCCTAATCTCTCCCCATTCTGAAGCTCAGGGAAATTTGCGGAAGAGGGGGAGGTAAGATTGTAAGAGAACAAGGATGGGAGGAGTAATGATATGCAAGATACTCCACACATAATAGGACTTTGCATGTCCTGCACAATGTCCAACACATTATTGACCCCACAAAGTCTAGTATGGACTAAAGGCACTAGGATCCTTGGAGGCTAGGGACTGACAGTCACAGTAGTGTTCCTATGCTTAAGGGGAACACAGGAAAGGGTTCTGGAAAATGCCACTGGGTCCTTGCACCTCATCGGAGAGGAGGACCCAGAGGAGAGTTTAGCATGCACATTAAAGGATGCTCCAGGGATGGGAGGAGGAGGCACTAGGGGATGGGGAAGGAGGAGAGAGGGGAGAGGGGAACAGGGGGGTCAGGGGGAAGGTGGAGGGAGGGAGGGAGGGACCGGTGTACCTTTTAAGTTTGTATGAGCGGAAATTAAAAAAAAAAGAAAAAAATATTTTGTTTACTGATTAGAGAGAGAGAGAAATAAAGGGGTGCAAGGCACACAGATGGAGGTGGAGATCAGAGGACAACATTTTTTAGGAAGTCCACAGGTTCTGTGACTGTCCAGTGCTGTAACTTCTCTCTCTCTCTTCCTCTCTCTCTTTCTCTCTCTTTCTCTCTCTCTCTCTCTCTGTCTCTCTTTCTCTCTGTGTATAGGAAGGTATATAGTAAATTTATTTACAGAAAGTCTTTTAAAAAAATAAACAGAAGTTAAGACCATTAAGTTCTTCTTTGGGACACTGTTATACATATAAAATTTCATTAATAGGTTGAAAAGATAATACTCATAACTTTTCTTTCTTCAGTACCACTTAAGGTCATTTGTTTGGGGAAGATGTAAAAAAAAGTTGCAGAAATAATTCAAACAAGGAGTTAATACATATTTGAATGTTTCAAATACACAGAGCTGGATGTTATATTAGAGAAAAAAAATTTCCAGTCCTACTTTTAGAACTCCATCTAAGTTCTACTGATGTAAAAAGGATAAATATTTGATCAAAACCTCATAAATGTACAATGATTGCAAATACTAAAAGGAAATCTGAAATACCAAAACTTGAGTCCCAGGATAAAGTTGATCAGATCCAAGAACTCACATATGCTAATAAGATAATAGGTGTAAGATTGACAACTGAAGGTTGAGCTTTGGGCACATCTATAAAGAATTGGTAGCTGAAGCAAGTCCTAAGCAAGCATGAAGGAGAGTATCTAATACATGTGGGAAGATCCAGCCCATAGTGGGTGAGGCCATTTTCTGGGCAGGTAGATAAAATGGAGGGAGATGGTTGAGTGTTTGTGCATCTGGACAGGATTTCAGTTTGGCAAGTGAGGTTTGCTTCTCAACAATCCCTATGGATATGGTGGCTAGTTCCCTTGGCTTCTGGTATTGGTGCAAACTCTCTTATCAATCTAAACTATGCTGTGTAACAGAGAATAGTGAGGCAGAATAAAAGCCCCTTGGTCCCTTAAGCTAAATATGCAGATAAACTGCAACCTTACTGAATTATTCTCCTTATTTATTGTTTTTTTTCTTGTTTGTTTGTTCATGACAGTGACTCCTTTAGCCCAGTCACATTTATGTTGGCTTCATATTTATTATGTAGTTCAAGCTGGCTTTGAACTCCTGATTCTCCTGCTTCTGCTTAGCAAATACTAAAGTTAATGCATGTACTACCACACCTGGCCTCCACTGAATTATATTTAAATTATTCTTGCATAGTGACATCTGCAGGAAAATGGATGGAACTGGAGATCATTTGGTTAAACAAAATAAATCAGACTTGGAAAGACATATTTCATATTTTTGTCAATATGCATAATCTAGATTTTAAATTGTGTGTGTGTGTGTGTGGTCATGAAATACAGAGAGAACCATGGGAAAGAGAAACAAATCTTATAGGAAGAGTGAAAGGCTGGGGTAATGGAACACATGGGACATGAAAGCAGAAGGGGACACTAGTCAGAAGAAGCAAGAATGTTGTGGGTCAAGCTGGAAAAGGTAGAAGGGAAAGGAGATGGCAATAAAGTATAATGATATATAATGAAAATTGTTTAATGAAACATCAACAAATGAAAACTTAATATAATTTTTGTGTGTGATTTGTCAAGGGTAGAATGAGTTTCGAGTTTCTCATAATTTATCAAAAAGCAGAGGAACCATAAAATATGATGAACATATTTATGCTACAACAGCCATCAAGAAAGATAACAATGGAAAAGCATAGAAAGGATATTCAGAGCTGTGGGAAATGACCCAGTCAACAAAGTTCTTGCCACACATGAGCATTAGAACCTGTGTTCAGATACCCGTCACCTACATAAAATGCTAGGCAGAGTGGCATGCGTCTACAATCCCAGCACTGGGGAAGAAGAGACAGTCTTACCTATGGAGCCACTGGCTGGTTAGATTACCTGAATCAGTAATAGTTACTGTTTCAAAAAATAAGGCAGACATATGACCCTGCGATTCCATTTTTGGGTATAAGTATTACATCTATCCTTGAATGTGCTCTTATAATAAGACTCCAATTTAACAGCTTTCTGTCTCTGGCCAGGGGGTGACATACAGTGCCCATCAGGATGGAGTGAAGGGCATTGCAGGAGCAACAAAACTGCAAAAGAAAATCAACAAACCACTATCCAGAAGTTCAGAGACTCTATATCAACCACCTAGAACTAGGCCAGACTAATCTCTCCCCATCCTGGAGCTCAGGGACATTTGCGGAAGAGGGGGCGGTAAGAGTGTAAGAGCAAAAGGATGGGAAGAGCAATGATTTGCAAGATACTCCACACAAGTTAGGGCCAAAGCAATCATAATTGGACATTGCATGCCCGACGCAATGTCCAACACACTATTGACCTCACAAAGTCTAGCATCTGCTAAAGGCACCAAGATCCTTGGAGGCAAGGGATTGACAGCCACAGTAGGGTTCCTATACTTAAGGGGAACACAGGAAAGGGTTCAGGGAAAGGCCACTGGGTCCTTTTAGGTTATCAGAGAGGAGGGCCCAGAGGAGAGTCAGGCATGCACAAGAAAGGACTCTGGGAATTGGGGCAGGAGGCACGGGGGGATAGGGAGGGAGGGGTGAGGGGAAGGGGAGCAGGGGGTTCAGGGGGAGCAGGAGGGAGGGAGGGAACTGGTGTACCTATTAAGTTTGTATGAGCTGAAATAATAATAAAAAATGTGTTATAAAAAAATAAGGTAGAAAAGCAACTGAGAAAGACACCTGGTATAACCCCTAGCTTCCACATTCACACATACCCTCACATATATGCACATGGACACACATACACTATACGCACAGATACACTAAGAAAGGCTATTGTGCAAGAGGTACAAGGTGACTAAAAATACTGTAAAACTATTTAACCAGGAAGAACCTAACATTTACCTTCAGAGTTTTATAATTGGACATTTTTGTCAGTGTCTCACTTTTGCTTTATTTTTCAAAGATCAGAAGTGCTTGAGTTGAAAAACACAAAGATTAAAGTCCCATATGAACCCAACTCTGTTACTGACTTCCAGGTGATACTGAAATCATTGTGTAAGTTCTCTGAGCTCTTGTGTTCTTATCATCAACACAGATTGCTGAGATTCATTGTACTTTTTATTATCTGGATTCAGTGAGTCAGTTGAGAACTGTGACATCACTAGTTATGTATAGCCACAGATTCTTCAAGAATATTTGAGACATTTTAATCATATATTCTAGTTTGAGGCATGAAAAAAGAAATATATTTTAAAATCAAATCTCATAACATAGAAAATAGTGCATGGGACAAGAAAAGTAGAAAATCTTACATAATGAAAATCTTAAATATGGTAGAATATTTCTACTACATGTGAATTTCAGTCACAAGGAAAATAATTTCTCAAAGTGGTCAGTAATAGTGGGTAATATGCCACCTGGTTTCTCTAACAGTATGGTGAATGGCAGGAGAAATGAAAATATTATGGGAGTAGTTCAGGGACAGAGAGTAATACAGTGAATGGATAAAGATAAGTTGTTCCAGTCCTTTGAACCAACTTTACTTAATAGGCAGCCCATGTACTCAGAGACTTGGCATGTAACAATCCTCCATCAAAGGACTCTTATGCTGGTATGATAGATTTCAATGACATCAGATGCTAGAAGTTTTTCATTCTTCAGTACATAGTGGTTTTATGTGAGACCTCTTGGACATTGTATTCAAGGATTATCCTCCATTCTCTAATGCAAAAGAAAAAAAACAATGCACAATTCAATTGGCGTAAGCTTAGTAACTTCCTGATGATGTATTTCTGATATTCTTCTCTGGAAATGTGTGCTCCTGTCTGAGAATGAAATGTGGGAAGTAAAACAGCAACCCACA
Source organism: Typhlomys cinereus (assembly GCA_023101885.1). Taxonomy (NCBI): domain Eukaryota; kingdom Metazoa; phylum Chordata; class Mammalia; order Rodentia; family Platacanthomyidae; genus Typhlomys; species Typhlomys cinereus. The sequence goes on along the minus strand of JALPQD010000300.1, from coordinate 2,924,514 downwards.
AGCAATCAAAAAAGAAGCATATGCAGCTTCACGTAGAATCTGTCTTGATTACTCATCTGTATCTAGCAGATGTCCTTTTTAAACCTGAGTTTTGCAACCCAACGAATCAACCTTATAAGGGACAACTGAGGCAGAAGCAAATCTGGAGAAGGCTCCTGGGTTTTATATGGACACAAGGCTGGGATGACACCAGGTCCCATGGGACCTTGGGAGTGATACAGGTGTGAACACACTATGTCTTCGTCTGTGTGAGGTATTCTTTTGAGTCTAGGGATGTCAGAAGCAGAAAAGGCCAGACAGGGAGATAAGTAATAGGAGTGCAAGATGGTTTGGGGGCTGAAAGCACTATAATGATCAGACTGTGAGGGGCTTACGTATTCATAGGAATCATATGTATCTGCTGGGGTGATTGGTTGTTTTTTTTAAACATCTGTGCTTGTGTGATCTGAGGTAGCAGAGGACTTTTAAACTACAGCTCCTCTAATAACGAGTCTGCCTGTTTAATTACATTTTACTTAGGGGGAAAACTGGGTCCAAGGAGGAGTAGGTAGCAAGGTAGCCATGGAATTTCATGAGCATCATTCTTAACAGGGACAAGAATTCAGTGACTGTGCAAAGCCATGTCATGCTTGGAGACAGTGCAGGAACTGCCCGTGATGCTTTCAACTTGGCAAGTTCCCTTTCCTCAATACACTTAGCTCCCAGGGAAAAAAAAATTTAAAATGGTACCAGACAGTAGTTCAGAGTATATATATTTTTTAAATCCCCATTAAAGCAGACCTCAGGCAAAAGAATGCGTGAGAAACTTTAGTGTGATATTGGGGAGTGTAGCAGTTAGCCTGCATGGTTGCTGATAAAATCATGACAAAACTGCTTGAGGGAACAAGGGGTATATTTTCTTACCAGTTACAGTTCTTAGTCTATTTTGCAGGAGTACATGGCGGCTGAGGGAATTGGCCATCCATCTCCACATAATGACTGAGAGAGACAATTCTTACTTGTCAGACCAGTATGTCTGGCCAAGTATACACAAGGATGCCCATACGCAGGGACTAGTCCCACCCATCATGAGTTGGTCTTCCCCATCAACTAAACAATCTCCTGCAGGTTTGCTCTGGGCTTAACTCAACTACTAATTCTCTACAAATGTGTCCAGAGTTCAAACCCTCAACTGTTAAATTGACGCCTTGTGCTCAACTATGACAGGGAGGTATGTGATCCTATAAAAACTGACTTCTCAGGAGAACATCAGTGGAAGGCTGAGTCAGTTGTTTCTGATCCTGGGTTCCCTGAAATCCAAAGGCTTAATCTCTAAAAGTAATTAAGCCCTGAAATCCACAAGCTTAATGAGTTGAAGAAATGAGTTAAGGAAGCTTCCATCTATGATCTTTCCTTAGCATTGACATATTTGTCACATTTTTATATCCGATTCTTAAATCATAAAAGAACTAAAAATGGTGCCACAAAATGCTTAAATCAACTCAGGTAAATCACATAGGAAACCCGCAGATCCCATTGTCTAGGATCCTGTTTACCACCTGCTCATTTATTCCATTCTATTGCTATAAAGGAAAACATTTCCAATGTGTATTATCCTCAGCAGGAGCCCCTCACTTTAGCTTCTGCTGGATGACACAGTGCATCCTCAGTGAACTTAGAGTGAGCACCTGAATGTCCTCTCCATGCCCTGTGGAAAGTGTCAGAGTGCTTGACCCTAAGACTAGATCTAAATCTCTGATCTGAACCAGTCCTCTGTAGTGGGAAAGGCCCCCAAACAATTAAAAATAAAAGGTGATTTATTTATCTCTGAAGACGTCCCCCTGAGATAATTAGGGGACATGGAAAGGGATGAAAGGCAGATAGAATCTTGATCTCTAACCTCTTAAAACATGATTCCAAATATTAGGTGACAACCACCATGTATTTATGGACAAGAAGTCTCTTACACTAGACAAGATGCTGAAATCAGTGAGATTCCATATAAATAAATGACATATAATATAAATGATAATGGAACAGAAGGGGAATTGTTACTGAGGAAGTAAATTGCACAATGAAATACCTTGAGCAGCAGAAGCAACTTCACTAGAATGGAACCACAGTCCCTCCACACTGAATCCCTTTGCCTCAGTATTTCCAGGGAAAAAGCTAATAGAAGCTCTTCAATTTTGTTGGCTCTTCATTAACTAAATATCACTTATCTGGAACACATCCAACTGAGCAGTACATTGCTTGTCACGTCCTATACCAACCAGGCTGGAAGACAAGGTCCCAACTTGGGGAAGACAGCTTCAAGGAAGCATTTTCTGGGAACAGGACATGGCTTATTTCGGAATAAATGATAAAAATATAAAACATTTGGGGGTTGTCAGGCTGACAGACTGTTCTTTGAAATGGGCAGTTGCTAGGGGCTTGGTCAGTTGCTAGGAACCACTCTGTAAAGACAATGATAGAAGAATTCTTCTCCTTTTGTAAACTGGGTTTGCCTCTTATCTGTTCATAGGTCTTTTGATCTTTGTTTTTTGTTTTTTTCTCAGGACTAGCTAGGCTATCCCTTCTTTTCCTGCTCCCTAAACTGGAGATATCAAATAAATTTGCTTTGGGTCTTTTAGTTTCCTTTTCTAAATAAGAGCCAAACCTGCTTTTAACTTTAAATTAAGTAGACTTGTTAAGCACAATGTATAAGCTGATTTTAAAGAAACCAGAGAGCAATTTCAAGAGTCCAAAAACATCGGTGGGTAAAATTCCCTCAAAAATATGACTCTTGCTGAACTAATTCAGAAATTCTATAAATATGAGATTATGCCATCTGTTCACTGGAATCAGTACACAACTATTTCTTATAAAGCATATAAGTTAATAGAAAATAGTAATAAAATAAATCCTAATATAGTTCCTACCATTGTGACCTAACATAGGCCAGCTTATACGATAGCAGCCAGAATCTGGTATCTTCCAAAAGAAAAAAATTAATGTATAACATGCGCCCTCTCCAACATAGTTAATTAAAAACATGTCTCTTATTAAAATTCTTTTCCCTCAACAATGGGTTAGCTACTTAAAAAATTGTTTATTCTTGCTGAGCATGGGAGACTGGGAGTATACGTGATTGTTCTCCTGTTTGCAGGTGCAGCGACACATTTCTTTGCCCTAAAATTTTCTACTATAAAAGCTGTTATGAAATTTCAATAAAATGGATTAAGATTCACTCAGCCTAGGGTTGCGCATGTCTGTTCCTCATTCACCGACTCTTTGTCCCACCTAGTAGAGGGAACCCAGATTCAAGGTTGTGCCCGATCCGCAGCAGTTGCTTTTTAATAACTTGCCAGCTGATAATACTTGTGAATAACTAGTTATGACAGATGACAGATTAAGCAATAGATTCCTTTGCAAAACTTGAAGGTTGATTTTGCTCAACACTCTGACCTTTCATTTGCATTTTAATGGGTGACTAAAATGTCAAAAGGCTTGGCATCTCTGTCTTCCTATGGTGACTCCTTTAGTTACATTCTATTCAGCAATTATCAATATGTTGATCATTAAAAAGCCTTTACCAAAGCTGTGTAAACCGTTAATGCAGCCCACTGATTATTATAACTGGCATATCTTCCTCTCACTCTAACTTTATCACTTATTCGTACCACATTCTTCAAAGTCCCAAAGCAAGCCATAAGACATTCAATGAAGGCAGATGATGCTATAAGTTAAGAGTAAGTCAGCAGATTCTTGAATAAATTAAGCACATAGTGTGCAGTCCTCAAGGTCAGAATGTTTGCACGCAATTGGGAAGCATCTTTTCAAGCTATGCCAGGGATAAGACTTAAGCCCACACCAGAAAAGTCAAAAAAAAAAAAAAAAAACTCTGCTAACTTCATTGAATGAGTACCATGATCATGTTTTTATTACTGCTATCTTCCTTCTGCTCTTGAATTAAGGTCCCAGTAAAGAAGTCCTGCCTATCTTCTTTGTAACATACAACTGAGTCTCATTTCTATGGTTTCTTTGCCCTAAGATGCTCTCATGTACCACATTTCCTACTCTTATGTAGACTCAATTCTCTAGTCCACAGGATCTACCTGCCATCCACCCACTAGGTGAAAGTTCAAACCCAGGTAGAAAAATATATGCAGGTACATATAAATGCTTTGTGTATGAGACCTGGAAAGATAAGCAGACCAACCTTGACAGTCTCTGAATTACCAATCAAACTTAACTAAGACAGATTTAGTTAGGATCTCTAAAGGTAGCATTGCGGGGAAAATTTCACTAAAATGCATGATTTAGGGTTCTTACTCCCATCGGTACAAGACAGCTATGTACCCTGAGACCTGTATATCACTAACAGACCGTATTCTCATTTGTGGACAAGCACAGTCTGAGCTTGAGAAGAGGAAACATGGAGATCTGTCTTCTGTTCTGGTAGCCTTTCTTCACCACTGTACCTCCTCCATTGGTGAATTTGAATTAGCTGTTCTATCCTTGTCTTTCCAACCAGTAGTGTTGGAGGAGCAAGTGGAAAGGGGAATCTTTAACCCTGCCCTTTCCAAATTCTCTTCTTCTTACTATCCCTGCAAAACCCACTAGCTAGAAATGTAAGGGGAAATAATGGGACTCATTCTTCTAATAGATATTTTCCTGAAGCTAGGGAACATTGTCTCCTTTGTTTCTACTACGATTGCCTCATGTTGCAATATTTCATCTTTTTCCATGACCCCTGTTATCTCATATGACAGCTTAAAATATATGCTGTTATTCAAAATTCAATATCTTGAAAGCTAATATACAAGTGAAAACAATGAAGACTATTGTGTAGGTTCTTTTCTCTTTTATGTTTACTTCTTTTTCACTATTTTACAATTTCTTACAAGTATACAACAAATTTTAGTCATTTTAAACCCTTATTACCGAATTCCATACTCTCTACTTCTCCCATTGCAAAACCTTCTTTTGAACCATGTCCCCCTGTTTTCATATTTGTATGTCACTCATTGAATTTCAAAAGGGTATCCTGTAGGCACATGTATCTGAGCACTGGCTGGAGCATGGATAATGTTAGTGAGTATAGCAGAAGAAAAAGCATCTCCCAGAGTTCATGGAAGCAAAAGCCCTGTCATGATCAGGAGACACTATGTAGCAGGATTCCTTCTAAATTTCTGGCTCCTAAACTCCTCTCTGTGATGCTTTCTTGAGTCTTGTGAGGAAAAGGAATATAAATATGCTATTTAGGGTTCAGTACTCCACAATCAATTGTTCTCTGCCCTTTGGACAATTATGATTGTCTGTACTGATGCCTTCTACTCTAATAGGAAGCTTATTGGTCCACTGCTGAGATCTTTACTATTCTTTGGCTATAGTCATAAGTACATAGAAGTTAGTTTGATATCATGTACACATAACAAAACAATAATTTGCTCTTCCTTTACCATAGGGAAGGGTATATGATCACCCCATCTAAAGGGGTGATCTTAGTCTGGTTTATGCAGCAGGCATAAGTTCTCTCCTTAACAACAGGCTATAGATCCAATCAGAGTGGTTGGATACCCAAATATCTGAATTAAATTCATGCCAACACTACACCAATGCGCACATCTTGCTAAGGTGGTTGTTATTATAGCTCACAGAATTCACAGTGAGGTAAGACTACTATTGACTTTTCTCCCACAAAATCGTGCATAGTCCTCTAAAAGCTGGCCGGCAGGGAAGAAGCATCTGGATCAGTTTCAACTTGTTTTTTATATGCCCTATGATCAAAGGGTGTGGTATCTTCAGCAATAAGGGCCTTACCATCAGGATTTGGTGGGCAGCAATAAACATAGAAAAAAAAAAAAAAACTACCTCTATCGTGTTGGCTGTTTTTGGAATCTCAATTGACAATAGCTTCTGCAGCGCTTTCCCCTATCTGGTACAGGGAGTTTTGTTTATTCCCCTAAGACTTCTGGGAGGAGCAGTTTTTGTTATCCATTTTCTTTGCTTTGTGCATCCATGTGTAGGGCACCTCCATTCACACTTTTTCTTTTTTATTTTATTTATTTTTTTATTTTGTGTACGTGTATGTGTGTGTGTGTGTGTGTGTGTGTGTGTGTGTGTGTGTGTGTGTATCAGAGGCACTGTGTGTCCCTGTGGAGGACTAAGGGTGACTTCTGGAATAATCCAGGTTGCAGTCAGCCTCCATGGTTGCTGATATATGATCATCAAATGGCATAAGGGAACAAGGTGTTTATTTTCTTAGGACAGTCCAGTTACAGTTCTCAGTCCAGCTTGACAGGAGAGCATGAACCAACACCAGGGCCGAGGGAACTGGCCACACCATCACCACTTAACGGCTGAGAGACGGACAATCCTTACTTGCCAGACCAGCATGTCTGGCCAAGTACACAGAAGATGCCAACTCTCTCAACCAGCTCTCTGTGATTTCTCCAAGGCCTAATCCCACCCACCATGGGATGGGTCTTCCCCATCAGCTAGACAATCTCCTTCAGGTTTGCTCTGGGTTCAACTCAACCATCAACTCTCTACAACTGTGCCCAGAGCTCAAACCCTCAACAGTCAAGTTAATACCTGTGCTTAATTATGACACCAGGATTTCTACTACCTCCTCCTTACTTTACTCTGGAATTTCCCAGGCTTCACCCACCAGGGTTGTAAGTACAAACCCCCACCATTTTGCCTGGCATTTTTTTATATAGAATCTAGGATCTGAACTCAGGATCTTCTGCTTCTGAGACAGAGTTTTAACCCCTGGTCCATCACTCAAGCCCCCATTCATATGTTGTAAAAAATGTTTTTATGATAAGCTAATATTGTAGCAAGTGTTTGCCTTTATCATACCTCATTAATTGTTGCTTTCTCACCCATTCTTATACCCTGCCCCTTTATCTCTCCCACTTAAAACTTTCACCCCATTATTGCTCTTTCCACTTTCATATCAGCTAAGTTTCTACCTCCACTCCTTTGAGGTGCTACTGTCCCACCCACCACCTCATTGTATAGGTCGTTCCTAGTTGCAGGGTCCCGTGACCAGCACGCTTACCTCGCAATCCTGATAGGTACCAGAATGGGATCAGCAAGAATTAAGTCAGGCTAGGTCAAGAGGGGATCTTGGAAAAGCTGAAAAAACGAGTCAAGTTTATTATGGAACCTAATCCCTAATATATCATGAAACAGGGTGGTGAAGTCTGTACACTGCGCAGAGTAATGATACCAATAGTGACAAAATGCAAGTGCAGGGTCCAATAGGTGGGACCACCACCAACAATACAGCCCTGCTAATCCTTAAACATGTTAATAGGCTCTAATGGTCCCATAGGCTGGCATCTATGCTGATATAGACACAGAGGTATGCTGGAATAGGAGGCCCACTGCAGCTGAGACTGCGAGGGATGCCTGGGCATCTGTCTTCAAAAATGGAGATCTCGGGCTTGAGTGTTCCCTATACCTAGTCAAGCACTCAAATATGAATGTTTAAAGGTAGGATCCATATTCCAAAAAGAACATACATGTGTCTGGGATACCTCACTGGGTATAATATTTTGTGGTTCAATCTATTTACCAGGAAGTTATTTTATTTTTCTAAATAGCTGAAATTACAATGTGTATATACACCACACTTTTGTTATCCAGTCTTCAGTTTATAGACATTTAGGTGATTCCATTTCCATATGTTTTAAGTTGTCACATTCCCAATATTCCATATTGGGAATAAAATCACAATGAATATGAATGTGCAAGAGTCTTTGCAGTGGGTTGTAGAGTTCTTTGCAAATATGCCCAGAAGTGGCATAGCTTGGTCATATGGTATTTCTCTCCACTTTGGTCAATTGTGCTTCAAAGGAAACTTCTTCATTGAGAGCTAAAAGCTACTCCAATCTATGAGTATGGTCAGTGTTTAGATGGCAGTTTGATATTGTGTCATTATAGTGCCTCCCAACTCCATGACCTATGTCTTCCCTGCCAAAGGTTCTTGGCTAGCAAAGAAGACGACTCCAGACCATTTCGAACTGTGTTCTCCATATCCTATGATCAACACGTGTTTTCAGCAATGTAGTTTTACTTTCAGGTTCCGAGGGGCAAATAAAAGCAATGGCAAAAGCCTATGCTGCTTTGGGGGCCTTTGGGCACCTTGAACAAGCAGTTCATTAGGAGGTAACACATACCTGGTACTGGAAAGTCTGCTTAATTGCTGATGGCTTATAATAAAAGCATCTCAGGGTAGTTTCTGTTGTCCCTTTTTCTTCCCTAGCTTAAAATCTTCTTATTTGTGCACTTAGCTTAGAATAAGTGTCCAAGTCTGGAAAAACAAAAGGAGATAATTAAGGAAATCAGAGAAGAAAGCACAGAAGTGGTATGAAGGTCAAAAAGAGAATAATAGGGGGAAGTTACAAGGGGCAAGGGGGAGGATGAAATAATGTAGAAGAGAAACACTGAAGGGAAAATTAACAGTATGTAAATTCTATTGTTGTCTTACTTAAAATTATGACTATAAAAACACAATCTCCCCCCATCCTGAAGCTCAGGGACATCTGTAGAAGAGGGGGCGGTAAGATTGTAAGAGCAAAAGGATGGGAGGAGCAATGATTTGAAGAGTCTCCCCACTAGACAGGGCTGAAGCAATCATAATAGGACTTTGCATGCCCTGCGCCATGTCCGTCACACTATTGACATCACAAAGTCTAACATCGGCTAAAGGCACCAAGATCTTTGGAGGCAAGGGATTGATGGCCACAGTAGTGTTCCTATGCTTAAGGGGAACACGAGAAAGGGTTCAGGGAAATGCCACTGGATCCTTTTACGTCATCGGAAAGGAGGACCAAGAGGAGAGTTAGGCATACACAATAAAGGACTCTCTAGGAATTGGGGGGGAGGCACTGGGAGATGGGGAGGGAGGGAGGGGGAGCAGGGGGTTCTGGGGGAGGAGGAGGGAGGGAGGGAACTGGTCTACCTATTAAGTTTGTATGAGCGGAAATAATAATAAAAAATGTTAAAAAATTAAAACTATAAAAGCACAAAGCACAAGTCTTGAACAGAGGTGCCCCACACAGGAGTACACAGAGAAGGGAAGAATAGGGATAGTAGAAACTGCTTTTAAGTTTAATCACTCCAAAATCATGGGTGATTATGGAAAACTCCCATGATAAGATATGTGACACTGTCACAGAAACTGTTGGGCAGGGAGTTTCCAAGGGGTCCGGTCCCCAAAACAATATAGGCTTTTTCTTTGCTCTTGATTGCCCACTACAAACTGGTTGCAATATTCTACTGCTAAATTTGCCATACACTTTAATCACAGGACACGAAAAAACTTAAGTTGGAAATGACCTGGAAGCTTCCTCCCTGATGATTTCCATAATACCAGAAGGTGATATGAAGTATACTTGGGGGAAAAAAAGAAGAAGTATACTCAGGGGAAAAAAGCACCAATATTCTTACCCAGCTATGAATTCTATGGTGTACAGTAGTAATTAACCAGACAAGATGTGCCTTGTGGTGAAATAGCAGTGTGACAGCTATAGCCAATCACATTCTGAGAGATTTAAGCACAGTTCAACAGGACAGAACTCATACTTGGTACTGTAAACTTGATTAAGAACCCATGCATTGCAGCTTGTCTACATCTTACTGGTAAATTCATAACCAAACATTTAGAGAAATGAGCGTTTTTACTTTTGTTTATGATTTTTGGGTATAGTTCATAGTTCAGCAAGAGAATTCACATCAACACCAGGAACTAAAGGAACTTGCCACAACACCAACAGGAATTGATGGAAGACTGACCTCCCCAACCAAAGTATGCTGACTTATGCCAAACTACTAAACCAGCTCTCTCTGTCTTATCCCCCTGCTGGGGGAATGGTCCCACCCACTGCAGACTGGGTCTTCCTTCCCCAGTTACACATCTTCCATGGGCTTGCTTAGGGCTTGCTTTAACTACTCATTTCTCACAAATATGCCCAGAGCTCAACCTTCAATTGTTAAGTTGACTCCTATCTCTAACCAGCATGACCAGAGAGGTCATGCACCCTAGAGGAGAACCCACCACCACGGTTGTGTTGAGTGTACATGGCAACAAACTACCTTCTGAACGCTCGCCTTCAAATCCGGAAACTAACCTCAGCACTCAGCCTTAATCCCAGAAGCATCTTTTTACAATGGATGGTGGCTTGCAAGACAGGGTCCTAACCCCTGAGCCATTTCTCCAGCCAGTTTTTCATGTTTCAAGTACATGAACTTCAACAGATTTACCCTAAGTATCAAATGGAACTATTAAGACAAGATTTATGAGGGTAAATGATAGCAGATGTAGGAATGTCATGCATCTTTTCCTGGGGTTTATTAATATCCTGGAAACGTGTAAGACCACAGACCTTGTACCTAAGAGGAAAATATCTTTTGAAAACCATTAAAAGATAACAGACTTTAGTCTAGCACAGAAAATCAATAAAATTCACTGTAAAAGTCACTGTGGCATATGTTGAATAAATAGTCTAATCACCTCTTTCATGAATGCCAATCTCTGTAAAGTCCTAATAAGAAGCTTTGCTCATCTTCTGCGTGTTTCAGTCTCTTGTTTACTGTTTCCATGTCATGAGACCCCACCATGTCCTATTAGGGAGTCCCATCTGGTTCCCTAATATGCACCTGAAACTCACTCTGAATTATTTACCCATCTCATTGCTGTGACAAAATGCTTGACATAATCAACCTATGGTATATTCTTCCCAACAATAAAAAAGTCATATTCTGTAGGGAAATATGTATATTATTCCCCTGACCTACCTTTACTTTTGAAATGGAACATCACTACTTACTTTTTCACTTTTTACATTTCTAGTTAATAGTTATGAATTTAACTATAAAACAGTTTATTATAATGTTCTGGATTTATATGGCTTTTATGGTTTATGAACTCGTACAGATGTTTAATGATTTCTTTTCTCACTTGAACTCTTTGAGTAAATGGAAAATGGGCTTTCACGCCAGACGCGTATTTTTTTGTAGAATTAAGATTTTTTATTACATAATTTATTTTTACCTAATCATACAAGCTCAATAGGTACCCCTTCTTTCCCTCTCCCCTCCCCTCTCCCAACGTCCCTCAATTGCATTCTCCCCCCTTTCTCCCCTTGCTTTCACCATCCTCTCCCCTGTGCCTACGGCTTCCTCCTTCCCATCCCCCGAGCATCCATTTATGTGCACGCTGAACCTTTCTGTGAGTCCTCTGTGAGGGTTCAGGACTCAGTGGCATAACTTGGAGTCCCTTCTTGGGCATACTAGATCCATATTGAAAATATTTTCTATTATCTCAGGAATAGCTGATCTTGCACTGAGGGGAGACCAAGAGAACAGACTTCTTGAGCTGCCAACAGAGTTTACAGGGAAGGTGAGGGTGAGAACTTCATGAAGACTTACAAGTGTGTGGAGTGAGGTTTAAAACAGTCAAAAATGAGATGGGCATGTCTTCTGACCAGGGAATCTGAAATTTTCAGTCCTGTAACTAAAGAGAAAGGATTGCAGAAAGGCACAATGGCTTAGCTAGATTATTTGTTTGCTTTAATTATTTCTATCCTTCGACAATTTCATATATATACATGAAGAATTTTGGTAGTTCTCACCACCAATGCTCTGTCTGATCCCTCTCACCCCTGATGAACATTATCCAAGTAGGGAAGTCTGTCTCAGTCACAAGGGCAAATAATGAAGCCCATGGTAATACTTAGGATTTCTAATAATGGATACAACAGATTAAGGAGTCACATAAGTGCCATTAGCAGGAGGAGAGGAAGAACACCAGGGTGGCTGCCCTGGGATGGGAAAGCCTTTGAAGACCCAGAGACACCCGGACACCTCCACACCTAGGAAACATTTGGTGTCATGACCCTTCCTGACTCTGGTCACCAAGTCCAGTACTTTCCCATGTGGCCACAAGGTGGTTCATGGGAAAGGCTGCTGCAGGTGAGTTGCACCCCCTGTCTACAGGATATGGTCCATCCAACTCCCCTGATGCTGGGCAGGGGTCAATGGGTATGAATGCCTGATGACCCTGATGGCCATTGCTGCAGACTTGTGCCTGTTAGCAGAAACACAAAGAGGATGTTATTAATGTTGTTCCCAAGATACTTTGTGACACATGCACGTGTGTGTGCGCGCACACACACACACACACACATGCACACATGCACACACACTCATGTTTTTCTTCTATTGCTTCAGGAGTGCTTAAAATATTTGTTGACATTCTTTTACTACTTTCAAACAGGATTCCCTTGAAAAATTTTTAAAATGCATAACCAAGAGATAAGTAACAAACTTTAAAGTTGCTGAAGTGTTTTTTTTAAAATGCTTCAAGAGGCTTATATATACTACTTGAAAATTATGTTTGGCATAATTGTCACATATAAACAATACTCACTTTATGCCAAGGTATAGCTTGGGTAAAAATGATACCCTGAAAAGTATGGAGCCCACAACTGCATGTTTCCATCTTATGACATGAGCAAATCACATTGACCAGGACTGCAGCACCATCTGCAATCTGCATACATGCACATCATGTCTATATAGTGGCATCGTGTTTTGACTTAATTCTCCGATATTACCATCTCAAAGTCATCTGATTACAGAAGCATCCTTGTATTTTTATTTCCACACAAATTACCCAACTAGCCTTGAGAATCACTATAATAACTCTGAAATGCCTCCTTCGCACAGTGCAATGGATCATGGCAACATTTCAACCTGATTCTCTGAAAATCCAGGGGAGAGCTAGACTCATCCTTGAGAATGAACACACACACAATATGAAACTCCAAATCTAAAACAGTGTCTTGAAGTTTAACAACTTTTCCAGATCTAAAAACCCTCTACTAGGTAACAGTTTTCATTCACCTAACAAAATCTGCTCCGGGGTCTATGTCCCAGTTAACATGTGAAAATTGGAGAACAGATGCAGGTTGGTATCCTTAAAGCATCAGTGAGTAATTCAGTATCTCTGTGGCATTTCTCTTCACATTATATCACTTCCCTAGATGAACAATTATTTACCTTGGAAGTCCCAGTGTTCTTATCATTGCATGAGTGAACCAAAATTCATTAATAGCCTTCTCAGTGGTGTGTTCTTTCCTGTGTACTGGAAAGAGTAGAAAGTAAAAGACAGACTCCAACAGTCCAATGCAGGGAGAAAAGGCAATGAAAACATGGACATTTGCAAACCTATGCAAGTGTTAAGAAGGAAGTTATACACTGAATTAGCATGAGAGGAAGCTGTTAGAAGTGCAACAGAACTAAGGTGAAGATGAGACTTGAAAGTCATGAAGACAAGAAGCCATTCACTGAAGAGAAGGGAAGAACAGGAAGGAACAGCACAGACACGACATCAGAAGGTCAAGCGTGTGGTATGACAGCAAAAGCAAAAGACAACCTTATGCCTCACATGGAATTCTCCTCAAGGGCAGCATTATCATATACAAAGAAACCATGTGTATGGAACCAAACTGACTTTCAACCTTTTGTTGTAATTTCTCTATTCTTGTTGTTAGTATCATACGCATAATCCACGCTATGGGAAATTCATCTCTTTCGAGTAAAGAAAAGCCCATACATTGCACTTAGTGCTAGAGCTCCATTCACCTCGGTGACTGCATACCTCTGGTCTCTATGACTTATTTCATCTTCAGAGCCAACATTGCTGCCTTGAAATTCTCTGGGGGGCTAGACATTCCACGCTTGTTTGCTACTACTCAAACCATGTTTTCAGGCTAGTCTCCATTGACTGGAATCCCCACAATGGGACCACCTTGGTAGATAGTCTCCATTATGCTATTCACGCCTCCATGGTAACAAACAGAGATTCAGATGTGTGGGTGTGCAGTCACAAGAAGAGAGAAGGCTGATCATAATAGGACTTTGCATGACCTGTGCAATGTCCAACACATTATTGACCCCACAAAGTCTAGCATGGACTAAAGGCACTAGGATCCTTGGAGGCTAGGGACTGACAGTCACAGTAGTGTTCCTAAGCTTAAGGGGAACACAGGAAAGGGTTCTGGGAAATGTCCCTGGGTCCTTGCACCTCATCAGAGAGAAGGACCCAGAGGAGAGTTTGGCATTCACATTAAAGGATGCTCCAGGGATGGGGGGGAGGCACTGGGGAGATAGGAAGGGAGGGGGAGGGGAGAGGGAGCAGGGGGGTCAGAGGGAAGGTGAAGGGAGGGAGGGGACCAGTGTACCTGTTAAGTTTGTATGAACGGAAATAATAATTTAAAAAACTAGGCAAAAAATACAAATTAAAAAAATTACAGGAAGAAAATAAAGAAAAAATAAATACCCCCTTACAGACTTTGAGAAAAAAGAGAGAAGGCTGAAAGGGGTAAGAATTCAAATTCAAACACCACAAGTGAGACTTTCCAATGAATCCTTGATGTCTGTTTGAGATGGTGAATTAACCGATATTTTGAGGGGGGTTGGTGGGGACAAAGATACCCAGAGCTGAATATCCTAGGAAACAAATTCAGCCTTCATTCTCTGCATAGACTCACTTCAGACTCAAGCCATCTAAGATGCAGAAAAGTGCTGAGAAAATTGATAACTGGGTGTGTCCCTCTGCCATCCACGAAGCTTTCCTTCCCCTACTGCCTGTCTTCATTTTTCACATCTCTTCTCTCTCATTCTGATTTCTTACCTCTGTTCTCTATCATTAACACTATATACTCTGAAATCAGATGACGAACTATATATTTCTTCATGAAGAGCAACTAAAATGACTGCTGATAAAAGAAGATTTGATCTTCAACTATATCTCACACTACCATTGATATTTCTCCAAAATGAGAATTTTTCCCAATAAATGACTGTTCTTTAAATGTACAGAAATCTGTTTTATAATCCCACACTCATTTTGTGTCATAACTTTGCCTTTGATCCTGGATCTTGTCCTTTATTTTAGCAGTGAGAAGCTTCTCAGAAAGTCATAAACAGGAAGTCATGATGGACTTAGTAACCAACTGTAAGATACTCACCTTGATAGTTCTATATCTTGGCATACCATTGAATGCTCAGTGTTAGCTTAGTTCCCACCTAGGCTTTTGATGAGGACCAAATGAAATTTCATGGTAAGAGAAGAGCATGCCTGTCCAGTCCTTATCCAGAAGGTTATTCTGAGGAAGTCAGTCTATGATTTTCACAATGTGACTTGACCTTGTCTGACCTGCACAATGGCTGACATGTCACTAAGCCCCCATAGACTAGCACGGATCTCAGGGGAGATGGCCTCAAGCAGTAGGATCCTTAGAGGCAAGGGGTAAGACAGATGTAATGGAGTAACCATATTAGCTCTGATTTAGTGAAGTTCACCTTCTAGTGTGTGCTACTCAAAAATCTCTCCTAATGAACTCATCAATAAATCCTGTACTGCCCAACTAAGTGTATGTTCCTTTTAACTTTATCACATATGCATAAATCTACATATAAACTATGTCTATTTGTGTATAGTGGAAAGTCACACAATTCTTTCTTGTGTGTGTGTGTGTGTGTGTGTGTGTGTGTGTGTGTGTGTGTGTGTGTAAACCAAAGGGCACTTGGGCATATGTGCTTGTAGAAGCCAGGAGTGACTTTGGGAATCATTCTGAACTGATCTACCTTCTTTTGCTTTGCTCTGGATTTTTCCAGGCTGTTTTCCAGGGCTAGAATTACAGGCCACTGCCATATCTGTCTGATGTAGGATTTCACTATAATGTTTAGTCTCAAATGTCAACCTAACACCTAAGGGTATGACTCTGTGTACAACTTTGAGGAATGATCTAGTTAAGGCAGGCTTCCAAGCAAACGAGATCACCTTGACTGCATAAGTGATGTTGGAAGATGCGATGCATAGTAAGTGGGACTGTCCCCTTGGCAGGAGACTAAAGATGATATGCACTATTGCTACTCCTTCTGCTTTTGATGTGATATGATCATGTGGTATGATCAGGTAGTAAGTAGATCCCTAGAATCTTGATGATATGACTCTCTTTGCCATGATGGACTGCAACTTGAATTGTGAGATGGAGAAAAACGCTTGTTCCCCTAAATATTTTAAAGTCAGGTATTTATTACAGCAACTAGTTGTGAAACTAAAACAATTGTCAGGCTCAGGGCTTTGAAGTCCGATGTGGACCTCTCAGCACTTAACCAAGAAGTATCCTTTTGCAGTGGAAGATATGTAATACAGAGACGCACATATGGCTGAAGTACAAAGTAAAGCAACAGTGGAGTGGTTAGTCCTAAACAGGACATCAAAAATCATCCCCCTCATCCCAAGGCTGAGGAACCTTGCAGAAGAAAGATGGTAAGAAGAACTGAGCACAGGCAACGGTGCTGCCAGGATGTCTGTTCGTGACAGGGCTGCTACAACCAAGAACTCATTGCCATGATCTCTGCTTCTTCCACGACCTCCACAATAGCTGGCCTATCAACATTTCTCCACGGATGAGGGAGGATGTCAGGAGATACCTCCTGCCTCAAGAGACTATTTGGGACTGGTGGTGGGCAGGAGAGGGGGAGCTTCTTTATTAAATGGTTTGCCCCAGCAGGTGCCTGGGCATTTTCCAATACAAGCATCCTGGGTGGGGCTGGTGGGTCATACATGTTGAAAGTCATGGAAACAGGAGGGAGATGACTGGAAAGGAGAACACGTGGAATGAAATGAGGGAGATTGGTAGAAGAAGGTGAAGAAGACATAAATTCATTGTATTTGTGAACAAAAATTTCAAAAAAAATTAAAATATAAAAAAATAAGTGCCATGATTTAGCTGGACTATTCAAAACATACATGCAAAATAGAGGAATGTGATTTCTAAACATGAAGAGGCCAAGTAATTACTGTTAATTTTATAATGTACTAAGATGCCACTGAGGTATGTAAAGGGAGTCTCTTATAGATGCATTGGAAGTGCTGTAATAGCTGAGCTTTGTTTCAGAATTGCTTGAGTGGAATGCAATTTGGTACATTGGGCAGAGAAAGGAAAGAAAGCAAAGAACTTAGTGATACCAAAGTTGGGGAATAAGCATTTAACTATTGTTTGAGATTTCATTCAAAAACATAAAAACTCTCCAAATAGACATCTTTATCTCAAATTTTGCTGACAATGCTGTCATGTTTTATCATGATACTCATATACATTGAGAATTAGCTGTTACAAATGCTTAATGATTAAAGATCACCAGTCATTCATTACTATCAAGGTGGTGTTGTCACATTTGATGTAATTACTTTATTTTATAACTTACTCATTCCAATAATACCAATTGGAGTGTTGATAATACCAATAATACCCTATATAATCAGGTTTTCTCAGGGCAGGAGTCAGTTCATGGTTCTGCATGGTGTTTTGTTATTATGATTAATTCATCTACTTGGATAAGGGTTCATTTATTAGACTTTCTTCACTTTTTTATACAGTGTTTTCTTGATATTCTGGGGGTTGTGGGACTTGATACTACAAAAGTGATATCAATTCCATTCATGGATCACAGTTGGAGTTACATAATTACAGATTATTCTATCACTACTAATAATGTTGATTATTGGTTAAGGTTTGGTACACCAGGATTTCCAATTATAAAGTTAGTGTTTCCCACTTGTCATGGTTTGAATGTGTCCCCTGACTTCTGTGTTTGCATCTTAACTGTTAATGTTAAAGGTCATGGCACCTTTAGGAGGTGGAACATTGCTGGAAGAAGGCATGTCATAGGAGACTTGACTTTGGGTCAAGACCACTTCTGCTAACAGTTGGCTCTTATAGTTGCTGCTTGTTCTCTCCGTCTCCATGATGATGGTTGTGACCTATAAGGCCGCCAACTTCTGCCATCTGTCATGCTTTTTTTGTCTAATGGATTGTATTTCCCCTCAGCGACACCTAGCCAAATAAATCTTCTTTCACCCCTTAAGTTATGTTTGAGTATTGTCTCACAACAGTAGAAAGAGTAATGGTAACACCATCTATATTTAGTAATTATGATGATGATTTTTTAGACTTATGATTCTTTATCAAGTAGCTGGATTTTATGAAGGTTTTTGCATTTTTAGTTCATCATCGTTTATGAATTCTTTGTATGTATATGTGCACCTATGAATGACTGTGTAGTTAAGGCAAGCCCTCAGCAAGGATAATCTGATTGATATAGGAAGACCCCGTCCATAGACTAGTTCTTGAGCAAGTGGATGGATGAACTGGTTGGAATTGGGCAAACTGGCAAGCTAGAAGCTACGCTTTGGTCCTTCCTCTCAGCTCTTCCTGCAATATGGTACACTAGCTTCCTTTGGCTCCTGATATTACTCTCCTGCCACTATAAACTGTAACTAGAACCAAAAACATAAATGAATTCCTTGCCCCCCCTAAATTCTTTGGGCCATGTATTCATCACAGCAGTGTAAATGTGGTGCTAAGATAATTGATAAAGTTCTAAAGGTCATGTACCTACTTCTCTAACCACAGCTATGCCTGTTTTATGTTTCCCATTTCTCCTGCTCTATTATATCCACTGTCTGTATAGATGTTCTCTCATGCAATTCTCTGCTTTATTCTTCCTATCAAAAATGAATACATATCCTTTTATTTTCCCAAAGCTTTCATTATACTGAAAGAAATAAAATTCTTTTTTTATTATTTTATGTTGTACAATTTTATTTCAAAAATTGAGATTCATTTATCAGTTTACAGTGCTCTGGTTCATTCCATCGAACAGCTACATGTTACTCCAATATGTGAGCATCCCGTAGTTTCTTCTTTTATTTTAGTTTCCTTGAATATTAGATAAATTAGCCTTTCCTATCTAATGCATGATGAAAATGTTTTCTCCCAGTGTTTCTTTAGTATAAAAAATTTCTTCAGATTTTTGTTATATAAGATTTTTTGAATTTTCAAGGGTGATTGTTTTCCTTTCTTTGCTTTCTTGAATTATTTGTTTAATTTATGCTTCTTCTCTGGGAGGGGATGAAGAGGTGAGTGGACCACACTTCCTAACTTATAAGGCTTGTAGCAGAGCAAACAAATAAAAGAGAAAGAAAGTCATTTTCAAACATCTGAGCCAGACCCTGAGAAGTCATCTACCCAGAAAAGTTGAAATTGTTAGAGTGCTGGGAAGAGCGATGAGGAAGCAGACAATCTGGAAAAGACTCGGATCTGAGTGGGGAGGTCAAGTCACAAGAAACAGATAAAGAAACGCGTGAGTGATCCGCAGGATTTCTAAGCAGAGGTAGACAATAACAAGGATCCAACTTCCCGGCAATCAGCAAGAGGAGGTGAAAAACACCAGGGTGACAGCGCTGAGGTGGGAAAGCCTTTGAAGACCCAGAGACAGCCTGGCGCAACTCCATGATCAGAAAACACTTGGGGTCATGTCTTCTTCACTTTCCTGGCCCTGGTCAGCCACTTGGTCGCCACACCCAGCACTTTCCCACATAGCCACAAGATGGCCACAGTGAGCCCCAGCAGGAAGAGGATGACATCCAACATGTACTGCTGGTACCACGGCTGCTGGAAGGCATAGGGCTTGAGGTGGGCTGCACCCCCTGTCTGCAGGATGTGGTCAATCCAGCCCACCAGCCGCTGGGCAGGGGTCAGTGGGTGAGAGCGCCTGATGGCCCTGGCAGTCATCGCTGCAGACTTGTACCTGTGGGCAGAAACAGGGCATTACTGATGCGATCCTTCAAAATATACTGTCACTCACTCACACATACGCACACACACACACAGTTCTTACTCTACGCTGGCCTATAGACAGGTAACAAATGTCACTCTGGGGAATGTCAGGCCCAAAACATGCTGCATTTATTTCCCGCCCCTGCAGAGCATCTACAGGGGCCAGGACTAGCTTTCCTAGCTGTACGCTGTACTCTGCACATTTGTATATTATGCTTAGTGACACTCTCTGCTTGTCTTAATTCCCTCCTATCACCATTTCAAAGTTCTTTACTTTTACAAGAATATTTTCCTTTTTTTTTTTTTTTCTCAACCTTCCACAAATTATGTGACTACTCCTTTAGAGGGCACAGTGGAGCAAGCCACTTGAAACTGAGTACACTGAAAACCCAAGAATAGGTTAAAATACATTTCTTAGAAACTGAAAAACACCCACAACACATGAAACTCAAAGATATATAGCTGTCCTTGAGCTTGACAAACAGTATAGGTCTAAGGCTTTCAAACCATGTGTCTATTTCTTGTTACTCTAATAAGACTTGCGTGAATGCCTCCTGTGTGTTAGGTAGTCTGTGAAACTCTGAGCTATGGTTTAGGTTTGTATTCTTAAAGCTCTGCTAAGTTAAGTCCCTTTCAAAAGAACATGCTTTTTCTCTTCATAAGATCAGTGTATTTATTAGCAGTTATTTAACTTGTAAGTACCTGAGACTCTTTTATTGACTCACTGGGTCAAAATTCACTAACTACCCACTTGGTACCAGGCCCCGTGGCACTGAGAATAGAGGAGAAGACAGGAAACACATATTAGATCCTCATAGAGCTTTCTCTTTACTCTCCAATGTGGGAAACAATAATTAAAGAAAATATAAACAACAGGAGAAATTGAATACTCTAAGAAGTAATTAGAAGGAATTAATTCATTCATGTTGGCAGGAGAGAACACAACTAGGACTGTGACAGTTAAACTCTATGAAGGTGACATTGGAATTGAGACTTGGCTGTCATGAAGGACCCATCCCTTGGACAGAAGTGATGAGTATTAAGGAACAGCACAATCAAAAGATCTGGGGGAGGAGCACTTGGCATATTTGTAGAACACAAAGGCAACCTCCTGTATTGTGTGGAATTCTGCTGCTAAGAAATCAGGTATTGGTACTCTCAAGGAGATCTTCAGTATATATTTTGAGTCCCTTATAGCCATATGATAGAAATATACTCCACATCGCACCAAGTCACCACAATTCTGCCCTCAGGCACAGGTCACTTGCTGGCATCATAAACATGTAAGGCAATGTCCTGAAAAACTCATCTTCAATAAAAAATACTCCACATTGATCTTGGAGCTAGCTACATGTGGCCAAAATGATACCCACCCAGAAAGCTGCCTACCTCTTGTCTTCTATAATTTGCTTCATTCGTAGGGACAGTGTATCTGCCTTGAGCTGCTTTAAAGGAAGAGATACCCCAAACTTTTTTGCTTCTACCCGGAGCATGTTTTCATGCTGGTCTCCGAAGAGTGGAATTCCCACAATGGGCACACCATGCTGAATGGTCTCCATTATACTGTTTATCCCGCCATGTGTCACAAAAAGACGAATGTTCGGGTGAGCTGTTACAAACGAGAGAGGAGGCAGAACATTTTGGGATGAAATTTCAGAGCTCTGAGCAGAATAGGAAAGGCATAAGCAAATATTGATGGGATCTAGAGTTGTGGTTATGCACATTATTATGCATTATGATCATTAAGCTACTATGGATATGCAAATGTGTATTTAAAGACACAGTGTTCCAGGCCCTGATCAGACTCAGGATCCATTGAATTCTTAAGAAGTGCTAAGCTAGGCATAACTCTCTATCCTTTCATCCAACCCTCCTCCTCTCCACTTCCCCTGTGCCTCTATGTTTTTTGCATTTCTATTCTTTCCCAGCATGTATATCTCTGCTTCTGTCTATATTACATTTCTGTCTTGGGTTTTCTATACCAACACACATTCTCCCACTCTTGGAAGGCTAAAATAGGAGGATTTTTGAAAATTCCAAGGGCAGTGTAAAGCTAGATAACGAGCTATAGGCTAGCTTAGACCACAAAATGAGACTGTATTAAAAAAAAAAAGGAATAAAGGAAAGGAATTAAAAAGAAAGGAAAAAGAAAAAAAGGAAAGACAAAAGGAAAATAAAAAGGAAGGGAAGAGGAAAGGAGGGGAGAGGAAAGGAAGGAAGAGGAAACAGCGGAGACTGAATCCTGTACCTCAATATCTCCATATCTGGTCTTTCCATCCTAGTATTTTGATCTACTCAGCCTGTGTCCCCAGCAACAATGGGTTTCAGAGACTTTTTATCTCTTCTTTGAAATGAGAATCATATGCCCTACCCAAGAATTAAAGAAATGTATAATTTACCCAAGTGACCCAGAAATCTGTTACTGAAATCCGTCAAGTTATTTTGAGTCCAAATTTTGGTTCTGACCCTTGCTTCTAATCAGTGTCTATGATGAGAAGATATCTTTAAGAAGAAGCATTGGCTGCCAGAGAGAAAAGCAATCAACAGTGTCACCCAGATGTGATGCTGAAAGTTACAATAACAACCATTCTGGTGTGAGGTGACCATTGGTGCAATAGTGGCATATACGTTATGGGGTAACCAACTGTTTTCTGATCCTGCCTATTTTTTTGGCAGGAAATACATGCCTGGTACTGGAAACCAAATCAAGTACTTGTGGAAGAAGAAACCATAGGCCCAAGGTGTAAACAAAGTACTAAGTTTTAACTGTAAGTACTTGCCAACAAACTGCTATCTAAACACTGTATACCCATAATTAGAGAAGTCTCAGCACTTGGCCAAGAAGCATCCCCTTGCAACAGAAGGAGCATAATGCAAAGAACCACATCTGACCACAATGAAGAGGATTATGGAGTGCTCAGTTCTGAACAGGACTTCGAAAGCATCCCTATGCCAAGACTCAAAGAACCCCTAGAGGAAGCTTAAGGCTGAGGAGGAGTACAGTCAGATAGTATCCTCTAATCATTACAGCTCTGCAGACCTAAAGGATTCACTGCATTGATGTCCATTTCCACAAGACCTGCACAATAGTTGGCCTATCAACATTTCACTATGGAGGAGCAAAAATTTCAAGAAACACTATATCTCCCTGACAGACTAAGGTTAATGCCAAACAGGAAAGGGGGAGCTTCTTTACTAGATTGTTCCCTCACTAATAAGTCATCCATGCCCCAGCGAGCACTCAGGCACTTGCCAGTACAGGCATTCCAGATGAAACCCAGTGGGCCGTGCATGAGAAAAGATGTAAAAGTGTGGGAGGAAGGAGATTTTGCTGGAAAGGAGAAAATATGAAATGGGACCGAAAGGGTAATGGAATTAGATAGCAAGGAGTAAAAAAATGACATAAATTTATTCTATTTATAGATGGAAGTGTCAACAAATTAAAACATTTTCTAAAAAGAAGAAACTTTGAACAAATAGAAAATCTGTTAGAAAGTAAGAAACTTGTATTAGATAATTCAACAGGATCAAATATTCAAATATCGACCCATGAGATTGCTAATCTTGGCATGCAGGTATTTTGGCACATCCTGAGACAATATTAAATCAGTGTTGTGAAATGTATGAGCTATTTGGGCTGTTAGTAAAAGTGTCTTTATGTGTGCATGGGTGTATGTCTACAGGACACATGCATGAATTGGTGCTCATAAAGTCATCCAGAGAGTAGTGGTAATTCTGTGACCCAACCCCGGTTTACACTTTCAAAGTTCACAAGTCATCTTGAATTGAGTTGGATGACTCTAGGCTAAAGAGGATTTGGCAGGAGTCTCATTTCCAGCTGCAGACATTAGGCCTGGGATAGGAAGGTATAACAGGAGCACAGCCCAATTTCTAAGAGACTGATTCCCCCAAGATCTTCAGCTAGCTATTTCTTTCCTGTCCTCTGGAGACTTCTTCACCTGTCACTAAATCCTTCTTGTGCTTATGGGATTCTCAAGCTAAAATGATGATGAGTCCCAAAGACACGCCAGTGCAAAGGGGGAAGCAGATCTGAGGAGTCCTTACTTACCTAAGAGGTCATTCTGAGGAAGCCAGTCCACGATTTTCACATTGTCAGCCAATTTGACGTCTTTGGGCCAAAGAGAACTCTTACATTTCCATATAACCCCCTGAGGGAGGCGGGCAAAGGCTTCGTTCATCTCTTTAAGGTCTTCCTGAGTCTGATACCTGCTTGCCATGGAGCCCAGAGCCACGAGAACGAAACCAGAGTTCCCAAACTTTGCAATGAAACTCTCCAAGTCCTAAGGAGTAACAAGGAAAGGAGACGGCAAGGCAGTTTGTAAATGCAGGCAAGGCCATGAAACAATTGTCAGAGCTTTTATAAAACACACCATGTCTTAGTCTCTTGCAGTCCCATCCCCTGGTACCTCACAGAAGCTCATGCTGCTGGTGGGAACACCTTACTTATTTGAAACCAGATCTAGGCATTATCCTAAATACAGGGTGCCACCACCATCTAGTCATCCCCCAAGGTCAGACAAGAAGTAGTACTATCTGAACGAGCTGACAGTAGGTCTGGAAGCTGGAATGCAGGAGCTGGTAGAGCATCTGTGTTGTAAGAAGGGGAGCCAGGATATGCACCAATATTCCATGATATTTTTGTTAATTGATCTTTGAACTCAAACTCATGACTATTTCATGTGTATATCCACACATTGGAACTCTCCTGTCTTTAAGGATATTGTTTCCACAACCCTTTCTAAAACTTTCTGCCAAGAACACAAGGCCAATATCACCCAGAAGTCGCTACTGAACCCTTCCTTCTCATTCAGTACAAGGTGAAGACCTATAGTAAATCCAGATACCCCCTGACTTGAATTAAAAAGCACTAGATAGTCACCTACATCATCTGAGCTTCATATCTCCTCCCTTATAAACAACAGAGTTGGTAATAACTCCTTACAGGTGTCAGGAAATTATAGAGGATGACTTCTGTAAGATGGCAACCTGGTGCTGATAAGTAAGAGTCAACCCAACCTTATCTTTTCCTCACTTAGCAGCTTCAGTAGAAGTTGTGAAAATGACTCAGTATGTAGAGAGCTTGTCATGCAGACACAAAGACCCAGCTTTGACTCCCCAGCACCCAACAGAAAGTGGACATAGCGATGTGTGCCTGCGATCCTAGCATAGGAACAGAGACAGACAGATCCTAGGAACACAGGGGCCAGCCGCTGAGCTACAGAGGAGAGCATGCAGTTTAATGGACGATCTTGTCTCAAAAGGTAAAGAGAGAAAGAGGAAAAGCAATAAATGTCCTCTTCTGGTGTACTCGTGTACATCTGTATGAGTCACACATGAAAGAAGGAAGGAACAAGAAAGGAAGGAAGGAAGGAAGGAAGGAAGGAAGGAAGGAAGGAAGGAAGGAAGGAAGGAAGGAAGGAAGGAAGGAAGGAAGGAAGGAAGGAAGGAAGGAAGGAAGGAAGGAAGGAAGGAAGGAAGAAAGGAAGAAAGGAAGGAAAGAAAAAAGGAAGGAAGGAAGGAAGGAAGGAAGGAAGGAAGGAAGGAAGGAAAGAAGGAAGGAAGGAAGGAAGGAAGGAAGGAAGGAAGGAAGGAAGGAAGGAAGGGAAGGAAAGAAAAAAAGGAAGGAAAGAAAAAAAGGAAGGAAAGAAAAAGTCATGGTTGAGCCATGCTGTGCATTCAAGCAAGTCTGAGACCTTACAGAATATTGACCCATCCAGAGGAATCAAACTGGAAGATCTACAAAGTCAAGCTGCAAACACTAACGATAATGGTTAGGGTGTGTGCTGCCCTGTTCTGATTGTAGCGGACAGAGCCAAACCCCATGATATGGCCATGAGGTTCAGTTCAAAGATCAGTGAGCAAGAATGCCATGGGACATTGGCACACATCTGGCTCCCTTCTTACAATACAGCATAGTCCTGCCCTGGTTGTATCTGATATCTACTGTGCCTAACTCACCTCCTTAGCAATGACTGGAGATAATGGGCATGTTTATTTAATGCATATCACACAAACTACAAATGTAGAGCCAAAGACCGCATTGCATGCCTCTAGTCCAGTTTATGGAAGCTGAGGCAGAAGAATTACTAGAGCCCAGTAGTCTGAAGGTAACCTTGGCAATATAGTGAAAACCTGTCTCAAAAAAAAAAAAAAAAAAAACCCAAAAAGATAAGCAAAGGGGGGAAAACAGGGAAAACACTTATGAAAGTATCAACTTTAATTGAATAGCTTACCAAAGCAGAGATTTTCCTAACACAAGGGAGGGACACAGAGATTATCACAAAAGGAGGCCCTTGATCTCAAAGTTGTGCAGAACCTAACACTGCATTTGCACAACTCTGAAAAAAAAATGAGAACTTCTTTAAAATATGTATCTTTGGTACCTCTGTAGATCTTACTACCTAAGCTTCAGGGTCTCTCTGGCAAGTGCAGCCACCCCCCGGGCACTGAAGGTCTCTGTTCTAATCAAAATGGACAACTAAGGTTTTACTTACTTGCAGTATTGGTTTGACAGGCTTGTCCAGTAAGCCTCCAACATACACGGTGTTGGGAAGCAGGGGCCGGGCAAAATCCAAGGCAAAGTCTGAGTTCACAAACCATAGCTCTGCTTTCTTGAGGAGATGAGATAAAACTGGCTTAGAGCCCTCTGCAAAATGCTCTTGGATGGTGTTGTCATACCCGGCATGTATTTGTTTTTGCCTCATGAACTGATTAAAGAACATTAAAAAGTTCTTCACTCGACCCCAAAAATTCATGTGGTCAGTCAGCAAAGAATGGAATACCGGAACATAAGATATAGGGCTTGGGAGCCCAATATCCAACACACCAAATACACAAGGAAGAATGGGCACAAATGGCTTCCCGAGTTTCTCAGCAATGAGAAAAGGACAGTAGTCAAATGTTTCGAATGCCACCAGGTCAAAGTTCTCTTTCATTAAAGAATCCATGATATCCCTTCTGCTTAGCAAATGGCTGCACTGAACCCCCAGTTGTTCAATTAACTTTAAGTACTTTTCAAAACTTCCTCTGTGGAAAAGAAGATAAATGTAAATGTTCATGGAGAGAGACAGTACATTCACAATCCCTTAAAGAATCCTGAGCTGTAAGCAAAAGATTCCAGTGCTGCATCTTGATGCGGCCCACACATTGTTTACCATAAATTGCCTCCACAATTTATGGTCACTCTGATCCAGGAGTTTCTACTCCCCTAGCCTGGTCCCCTCTCTCCAGCTGTGCCCTCCTTTGATCCAGAACCCAAAGCAGCAACACCAGTTCAAGGTTCTGCTCTCAGAGCCAGCACTGACTATAGAGTTCTCATTGAAGCTCTAATTAGCTTTAATTTACATAACGACCTCATGAGTTATTTTCTTGATTTCCCAGACACATCCCTGCTGGTAAGTTAGTAATAGAATGTGTTGATTTGTTGATCCAAGCATGAACGGCTTACAATCTGCAGGCTGTATGCACTCTAGGATAGCTATGAAGGCAGCCCAAAATGAAATTGTAGACTTTCCTAAAACATTATGAGATTTCTTTTGTGTGCTATATATACATATATTGTGCCTAATTTAGACATGTAGGAGGAAGAAGGCTTTACAGAAGCCCATTTCTGAGTATCACCTCAATTATAGAAAATAATTTCAAACCCAGGGGGATGTGAGAACCTGGAATTAATGAAAATAGGCATGGGTTTCTCCTTTACATCTAAAATGAAGGAACTTAACAAGTCAGCTTCATGTCTTGTTTTGGTTCATGTTAATTATTTTTTTAAAAGACTTTCAGGGTCAGCAAATAGCTCAGGGGGTAAGATGCCTGCTCATAAACCTGGAGATCTGGGGCTGGAGAGGTGGCTCAGGGGTTAAGCCTCTGCCTTGCAGGCGGAAGGTCCTGAGTTCGGATCCTAGACCCCACGTATAGACACCGAGCGGAAGTGGGGAAAACCTGTGTTTCTGGACCTGGTAGGGCGGAGCCTGTGAATACCGAAGCAGAGTAAACAAGGAGGTGGTGGAGGCGTCCATGGTGGTTCCTGAATTCGCCCGTGGTTCCAACACCACACACACACACACAATTGAATAAATAATAATAAAACTTTAAAAAAATAAATAAATAAACCTGGAGATCTGAGATTGATCCTAGAAAGTCCACACAGTGCAAGTCTCCACTTGTACAACATATTCTCTCTCTCTCTCTCTCTTTCTCTCTCTCTCTCTTCTTGCTTGCTCACCTGCTCACTCAGTAAATAAAAAATAAAGACTTTCAGTCATCTTGAACTCTACAAAAACCAATATTCATAAGTTCCTTCTCCACTTATGCATATGTGTAAGGATAATGGAGGACAAAATAATAAAGAAAGGTGGTTCTGATCTTCTCACCAACAATGAAAAATGGGGAATTCATCTCCATTCTTGTGATTAGGAGGTTGAGTACAAAGCTTATCAGTGAAATGTTAAAAGAAAGTCCAGAAGGAATAACCATTCACTTTCTATAGAGATAGCCATACATGGGGTGTAAGAAGGATGAAAGAAAGAATTTCCAGTGATTATTTTTGTGTTCTGAATGATCTAGTGTGCAATATTTGTCTTTGTCACTGACCTATCATCTGTCTCTCCATCCATCTATCTATTCATCCATCCATCTATTCCTTTCTCTTACATTCATTCCAAATGCCATGCATCCACCCACATATTTCTGTAAATAAAATTTTAAGTTCAGAGAGTAAAAATGAATTACCTGCCAGCCAAAGCTTCGTCCATAAAGAAATCAAAACGCTGGTCAAATTCTTTCTGACAATCTTCAGGTGGAAGCCAATTAATTAATTTGTAAGATTTTTCCTCTTCTTTAAAACCTAAGACAACATCAATGAGTAATTTGTGAAAGGTAAGAATAGGATCCCAACCACAATAGGCTAGGCAATTCCTAGAGCAATTCTTATCAATTCTCAAGAATACCTTTCAAGTGGATCTGGAGACCTGCCTTCAAGGTACCTGTTTGACAATGAATACTATCACACTACAGCACCAGATCGAGGAAGGAAAATCATTACTCATCCCAAACGCTGTACACGGTAAAGTCTCAAGCAAATTATCCGGCTCTCGTTAGTATCATAAGGTATTTTTCTTGGAAGCTTCATTTTTTTAATTTCATGATAAGAGTAATAAACTTTTTCTATCCTCTTCATACATGTGTGCCTTCAATATCCATGGCATTCAAACCAAGTTCATAATATATTGCTGCACAATTGACACACAATTGACACACAAATGCCCCAATACTAAATCTTATTGAAATGAAAGACTCCATCCTAGTATCTATGACCAAATACTTTGCAATCATAGATTTGGTTAGTGTGTTCTATTCAGTACTTATTGCAGGAAGTTATCATTGGCTAGCTTTCATCTTAAGTGGGAAACTGTACATGTGTTTTTTAAAAATGGCTATCTCTGAGTTACTTCAATAGTGTATTGCTGTTTACAATCTTTGTCAACAAGATTCCAACTTTCTCCAGGAGAATATGACAACATACTAAAAATGTCCTCCCTTGAAGAATTTCATTTGACATCTTATTTAAGACAATTATATAGGAACTCAAGAAGGGATAAAGTTCATTTCCTTGGTTAAATCCCAGAAAATTATTTATCCAAAAAAAAAAACCCTCTGACATAATAATAAGTTCATGCCTTCTCCAACCACAATATTCTTTTTTATTTATTTTTATTTAGTGTGTGTGCATGCATGCGTGCGTGCGCACATGTGTGTGTGTGTCACAGGGCACTGTGTGTCCCTGTGGAGCCTCAAAGATGACTTTAGGAATCACCCTGGATTCTCTCTTCTTTTTCCTGCACTCTGGTTTCCCAGGCTCTGCCTTCCAGAACAAGCTGTCCGCCACTTCCATCTGACACTCTTACATGGGATACAGGATCCGAACTCAGGTCCTTCTGTTTGGAAGGCAAGGTCTTAACCTCTGAGTCATCTCTGCAGTCCCACTGACAACATTCAACAATTCCAATACTGTTGGGGCTATTTTGCATCCTGAAGATAGCATATAATTCAAGTATTTGCTAAGAACTATTCACCCTTAGCCCTCAACAATCAGCCCTCATGTGGAAGGTGAAAAGTCTCAGTGCATAGGAGTTCTTGCAGTGCCAGCATGGGGACTTGTGTTTACATCCCCAGCACCCACATGAAAACCTGGGCTGGGCATGCACATAAAGCTTTTAACCCCAGCACTGGAATGGGGAAGCAAGACAGAAGGCTATCAGGGGCTTGCTGTATGCCAGTCTATTCTGAATCTGTGAGCTACTGAAATAGGGGAGATAGTGACATAGTGTGAACCCACACATGTAAATATACATTCAATACAGACACATGCAAATACTCACACACACATATACATCCTATGTTGAAAAGGACAACTTAGATCAAAAGACTCTAGAATCTACAAATTGCTGTGTAACTGACATTCCCAGCAGAACTTTGCAGAGACACCTTCACTACAAAGGCATTAATAACCTCCTCTCACACCTCTTGGAGTTCTCCTGACCACCTACTACGACTGTATTACTTTCCTGTTTTTGCCATAGCAAACTATTTCAAATATAGTAGTTTAGTGTAACACAAACATTATCTTATAGTTCTAGAGATCCAAAGTCTCAAATAGAGTTTATTAGAGTAAAGTAGATAGAGGTTTGATTGTCTTTTTCAAGGAAGCAAGATGCTCATTTTTTTTCCAGCTTCTTTGGGCTGCCTACATTCCATGTCTCATGCCACCGTCTATTGGCAATCACATCACTTTGGTTTTTCTTTCCATTATCCCTCGACTTCTCTGACTCTTCTGTCATCTTTCATCAACAAGAGTTCTTGCAATTACTTTGGACCCATTGAGAAATTCATGCTTAATCTCACCATCTCAGAATGTTTCACATCATGAAAGCTTCTGTGCCTGTCACCTGTACATCAGTATAATAGAAACACCCAAAAGAATAAACTAAGGGGGCTGGAGAGGTGGCTCAGGGGTTAAGCCTCTGCCTTGCAGGCAGAAGGTCCTGAGTTCGGATCCCAGATCCCACGTATAGACGCCAGGCAGAAGCGGGGGCGACCTGCGTTCCGGTCCTGGCAGGGCGGAGCCTGTGAATCCCGGGGCAGAAGGAGGTGGAGGCGTCCATGGTGGTTCGCGAATTCGTCCGTGGTTCTACACACACACGGACACACACACACACACACACATACATACGTACACATGCACAATTGAATAAATAATAAAAAAAATTTTAAAAAAAGAATAAACTAAGAATGAGAAGAGAATATGCTTTAGATAACTCTTGGCTTATGACTATGTTATGTCTTATTAGACACACCGACAAACATGTGATGAATTTGTTTCATATTAATCCATATTAATCTCCTTCATGAGTATCCCATGTGATTGAATACTCTGCCTTTTCATTGTTCTTGAGAAGTAGTTCAAAGTGCATAGCCATACCACAACTCTCTATAAGAAAGGTCCATTATTTCCCTGGTACTGAATCTTCCTAATTTAAAAATATTTGAAATCTAAATAAACGGACAGTTTCTCACATCATGAAGTCCTGTTCCTTTTTTTTCCAAACAGTGATTTCCTCAATTTATTTTTTCCTCTCACATTTTGTTATACACAGCAAGAATCTTTTAACATCTCTGTTTTTATTAAAAGTCAGTTTCTGAATGCTTATATAGTCTCTGGGACTCTACAGATTTCAATGTAGATTTTATTTTCATTGTGTGTGTGCATGTGTGTATCAGAAGGCACTTGAGTTCTGTGTCTATGGAGTTCCAAAAGTAACATCAAGAATCATCCTTCATTGCTCTACTTTTTTATTTCTTTGTTCTGGGGTTTCCCAGGGCCAGAATTACAGGCCACTGCCATTTTTTATGTGGGATCTGGGGATACAAACTTAGATCCTTTTTGTTTGTGAGGCAAAGATTTGGCACATGAGCTATACTTCATTAAATACTCGGGCACATACCATCAAAGGCAACCCAGATGAAACTCAGTGGGCCACTTATTCAAGAAGAAAACAGAAGGGGGGTTGTGATAGGAAAAGGAGGGAAAATTGGGAATTAAGGGGTGAAAATATCATGTCATAGTTAGATACAGGTGTCAACTGTCTTGACAGTTGAGGGTCTGAACTCTGGACACATTTGTAGTAGGGTTAAGCAGGAGAATGTCTAGTAGATGGGGAAGGCCCAACACATGGTGGGTGGGACTAGTCCCAGGGCAGGTGAATAAAAGGTAGGGAACTATTGCTGAAAGTAAGCATCCTTATGTACACTTGGACGGACATGCTGGTCTGACAGATAAGCACTGTCTTTCTCTCAGCTGTTATTTGGATATGGTGCAGCCAGTTCCCTCAGCCCTTCAGTGTTGATGTGAGGTCTCCTGCCAAGCTGAACTAAGAACTGCCATGGACAATCATAAGAGAATAAACCCCTTGTTCCCTTAAGCAGTTTTGTCATGATCTTATCAACAACCATTCAGGGTAACTGCAATAGAATTTAGTACCGAGATTAGGGTGTTACTGATAAACCTGGCTATGTGAACTTTGTGGATTTTGAACATTTTTTGGAGATGGTTTGAAATATTTGAAGCTTTTGAGTCTGCAGATTACAAATACCATTCTGAGTTTAATGAGCCACTAACAGAAATCCTGAGTTTTGAATTGTTTGGGCCCAGCTTATAATAAATGGAACAAGGACTTTGATGAAGTTGAATTTAAAAACAATGCACTAGTTTACTTGATAGAGGAGAGCTGTGTTGGCAGCCTTGATGTTTTGGATGTGGACAGGGAAGATAGAAGAGCAGTTGTGGCTGTCGAAGTAGTGAATGTCATTGAAGGAAGAAAACCCAGTGTTCTGCATTAGGATAGTAGAAGAAATGAATATCATTGTGTTGAAATTCTGCCCATAATAGAGATTTTTCTCAGAGTCAGAGCAGAAAGCTGAATCAGTTGTGATTCCATGGAGCCAATCTCCACCTGGAGGTTATAGCAGAACTTGGCAATGTCATCCATGTGGTACTGGTTTTGGAGGCATCAAAGATGCAAGAGGAAAGAGGTCGTGTATCCCTCATCCAAAGTTTCAGAGAATGCTAGGAATCCAGGCAGTGTGTTGCAGAAAGTCTGCAGAGAAGCCCAGGAAGGGCATTTCATGCTATGGAGTTGAATCCTGTTTGCCATTGATAAGCAAAGATGTTGGCGATGCCAGAGCCAATGTGGGACATCTGCTACGAAGAGCTGTGTACATGAGATGTGTGCTGACATTTAACCTGGTGCAGTGAAATATTGTTTAAAACTTAGTGCTTTTCACCAGGATAGTAGAAGAAATGAATATGACTATGTTGAAATTCTGCCCAGTGTAGTGATTCTTCCTAGAATCAGCACAGAGAAACTGGATCAGTTGTGATTCTAGGAAATCAATATTTACCTGGATGTTGTGGTAGCATTGATCACTGCCTTTGAGTTTGGCTATGGAGTGGCCAGTTTTATCAATTCCTCCTGGCATGACTCCTGCCATGATGAACTTGGAATCACAAGTAATAAAAACCCCATTTGTTTGCCTAGATTGTTTAAGCCAGATATTTATTACTGCAACAAAGTTATGAGAGACTAAGACAACTAGCTACCATAGGGGCTCCAACCCCCAAGGCTCATTCAGGATCTACGACATTAGCCACATGAAGCTATAACACTTTCTTGCCATAGGGACGAAAGCCTCGGCACCACAAATTGCTTGAGGACTAGACACTAGCAGATTCTACCTGCTATTGCTTGCTACTGCCACCCACTGCTGCTGGAAGCTGAGGATTACACTGCTGCCAAGTTCTGGGGCAGCCGGTAGTTAAAGCCCAGAATAATGAGCCTCCAACCCTACAGCCATAAGTCTTAAGGCAAGTAACAGGCTTATAGCTACCCATTTGGCTCTCTAGGACTCTGGCAATGCCAACCCAGCACCAACAGTCCAAGGTATCAGAAATCCTGGAAAAGTTTTTCCTCACCTCCTCACTGTTTATCTGAGTAAAGCAAAAGCGCCCTCTACTAGCTACTTTCTCATGACAGTTACAAAATATCTGATCAAAGCAATTTAAGGCTGAAGGCGCATGAGGCTCTGGTTACAGTGCATGTCAGGCAGGAGGCAGAGAGATGAATGCTGGTGCTATACTCGCTTTCTCCTCTTTATTCAGCCGGAGACCACTCCAGTCCACTTGATTGTACTGCCTGCATTCAGAGTGGTTCTTTCCTACTTAGAATAGTCCTCACAAGCACAGCCAGAGGTTATGCAAACTACATTATCATCAGAAACTCCAGCCAATGGATTGACAAACTACATTATCATCAGAAACTCCAGCCAACGGATTGCTAACAATATTATGAAGTAACATCTATTGAAATAACCAGTAATGTGCACAGGAGCTCATATGTGGAGCAGAAACCTAGTTAAAACAGAAAAATATGGCAATATAGAGGATGTTGCCTTAGTTGACAGAATCTTGAAAGTTTCTTGATACACAAATGGACAAAAGGCATATATATATAATATATGTATATATATATATATCTTTTCCATTTTTTTTCAGTGAAATGAGATTTTTTAATACATTTTACTAGGTTTTTTTTTTCATATAAAAAAGCTCTTTGCCTAGAATAGAAGAAACCAAGATACCTGACATTAAAGAGTTTCCTCCCTGGCGAAGCATGGTGATATTATGACCGTGATCTTGAAGAATCTGAGACACTCGGTCCATCATTAGGAAGTGGCTTCCACCTGGAAACAATGTACAACTTCTGTTATGAAATGATGAGCAAAGATGATGCGCAGCAAGCAGCATGAGAATACAGCAGAGGAAGGACAGGGAAGCAGGGATATGACAGTGCAAAGATTAACTCCATCAGTCTCCTTGTACTGAGTCCCCCGCAGCCCAGGTGCCCAGAGCCTGGTCACTGGGTTCTTCATCAGAGATCTCCTCTTGTGACTCGTGGCGGTCCTGTCAATTCAATAAGTGTCTCTGTGCTTGCACTTTAGGAATTTCTTAATCTGAACTACATGCTGCATTTTAACCAAGAGCTTGTAGAGACACTATGTCTTAAAGAAATAACAACTCTGGTGGAAATTTGGACAGGGTTTTACATAGAAATGTAAAGGCTTTCTAATCTGCATTCAGATAGAGATGTTCTTAAGATCTACTGTCAGACACAGGAGCTGAAGGATGAGTCAAAAAATGACTATTATAATGGAAGACTACATAGAGTCAACATCTTTGACATTCAAATATATTTTCAGCTTTTTTTCTCTGTGTTGCTCAAGTTAGAAGTAAGATATTCTAGGTAACTATTAATCCGTGGATCCAAGCCATGAAAAAGTTAAGAAATTGTTAACCCTAGATAATCCCAGGAACTGAGGAAAGAGCAGCTTGCTCCTCAGCAGAGGTCCAAGTGCTATCACATCAGTGCCTCTTAGATCACATTACATCATGTTGCCTTCACTTGAACCCGAGTGTCTCAACAGCAAGGCAGAAGAAGCAGAAAAACAGATTAGGAAAGAAGTTAGTAGGGATGAGATAGAAGGAGTGAGGAATTAAGTGTGCATCCCTGGAAAAGATATGGATTTCATATCCAGATAACTAGGGATAGATCATGATCACAAATCTCCTACACTTCTTACTTGCATGTGAATCCTAAGAGCTGCAACCCAGGGAGACCCCAGGAGATATAGCCATGATGGCGATTCTTGATGAGCAAGACACACTCTGGGATAATGGAAGATCCCAGCACTTCAGAAATCATATGCAAGGCTGGGGCGGTAGCTTAGTGGTAGAGCATTTGCCTATCACACAAGAAGCCCTGGGTTCAATCCCCAGAGCCGTCAAAAAAAAAGTTAAAAAAATAAATAAACTTAGCCCATTGGTGGGCTAGGCACATGCCAATGTAGATGTTCTGGGCAAAGAATGGATCACGCATGCAGGGAGACAAGACAGTAGGAGGAAGAGTGGGTAGAAAGAATGAATGGGATAAGGTAGAAGGGCAGTAGGGGTGAAAACCCGAATCCATTTCATTTGTATATGAAAACTTCAAAGAATAAAGAGAAATAGACAAACTCTATTGCCTTTTGGAATCTTGGGGAGGGGCAGCCTCACTGGAAGGCACAGGGACTCCAAGGGGGTCCTCTCCCCTCCTGCCACTCCGACTATCAGGACTATCAAGAGGGTAGACCCTGAGAATCTGAGACTTCCCCATGAATTTCATGCTGAGATCAGAGAGGATGGCAGTGGAACACTGAAAATCGGCCAGATGAGTGTTAACCTGAGGAGTAATTTGTCTCCCAAGGCTGATTTCACAGGGCTCCGACAACCTATCAGACCACCTTACAGGAGCTCGAGTGACTAGAGACAGCAGGTAGAGCCCTACCTTGACTGCACAGACCCTGCACCTATAAAATCCAGATCTAGACTTTTTAATTAATTGGACATATCTCTTCCCAATATGGACATACTGAATAAATTTCCTTTATCTGCTATAAGTCTGGTAACAACTTCTATAATCCGTTTCCCATTCAAGAAATCAAAACAAAGGCTGAGCTGAACTAGCTGGTCCCTGATTCCTCCCAGCAACAAGGGCCCTGATTGGGGGTGGAGGTTGCTTTACTCTGGTTTATGCTCTGCCCTTATTTCCTAGTGGCCCACAAGTGAAGACAATAATTTGGGCGTGGAGATACACACCTACAGTCCCAGCATTTAGAAGGAAAAGGCAGGAGAATAAGAATTTCAAGGTCACGCTTAGTTACACGTGCTCTGTCTAGAAAGAGACAGAGAAGGGGGAAGGAGGAGGGGAGGCGAAAAAGAGGAAGGAAATAAACAGCTGAATGATTCCAAAATGCTAGCAACACTAGGGCAAAGAGGTGAGGGTGTCAAAAGATCCGAATGACCTAGGTGTTCTTGGCCCCAGACAGTCCTGGGATGTTCCCCTTAATTACAGTCCCGAAATTCCTCCCCTGCTCCCGCTTAGCTCTGGAAGCAGCTTCAGAGCGCGGCACCTGGCTGCCCCGGAGCCGGTCTAGGGCGCTCCCTACGATGCCCTCCCTGTCCCTGCAGAGATCCTCGCGTTAGACGGTCATTGCACTGCGCTCTGGAGAAGCGGCGCGGGGCCCAGGCTGGATCTCAAATTTGCGTGCCTGGACCGTGTCCTGCACAGCCAGCGAGGGAAGGACTTTCGGATTTGCCTGGATCCCTTCTTCCCAGCGGGAAGTCCCTTGCGGCTTCCTCCTTTCACTTTTGAACACAAGACCGGGGTCCCAGAGCTTTTTGCCGGTGCCCAGGGGGCGCGAGGCTCCCTGATGTTCCGGTCTTGAATTCTCCAGCCCCACACTCACCGATCAAAGAGATAGTCAGGATTTTGGCGGCGTCTGAGAAGACGATCCCCCAAAAAAAGACGTGCCCGAGAGTCAGGGTCAGCTGCCCAGCCATGTCCGTTTATATAATCCGCAGAGCCCAGTTCCTCCGCTGCCCGCCCCCAGCCCTGCTCCTGGCTAAGAGATCTCAGGCCCCTAAAGTGCTGCCCGTGCGAGCAGGAAGCAGAGAAAATGCTGGTATTCTGCTAGTAATCGGCTTCTCCCTTAAATATTCTGTCCACACCCTCTTGACCCCGGGAACCCGTGGAAGGGGTGGCCGTGGGAGGGGTGGTGATCCCCACCCTTCTGGTTATGTAACCAGGCCTTTCCTGCCTAGAAGAAGGAGCAGCACATGGGACTTTAAGAAATCCGGTGGATGGTTGTTCCCCTTCATAGAGGCCGCCCCTCCAACTTCTGCTTGTCACCTGGGCTTGCACACCTATGCCAGCTGCCTGGGATCCCCATTACGATCTTTGGCTGCTGTCCTAAGCTCGAGACCTCCCGGAAAAGAATCCTCCAGGGAAACTGCTCTCTTACCTACCTGGATTGGACCTCTTAAGTATTGACAAAGGAACAGAAAACTGACCTCAACAGACCAGACTGACCTTTATGAAACTACAAGCTCCACACTAGGGAGAGGAAAAGCAGTTTCTAAGCACAATGAGGGGACGAGGGGGCCTCGCTCTGCATGGTCAGTGCTGACTAATCATAATGGCACTGGGTGCTTTTCGGGTCGCAGCCGTGTAGTGTTGATTAGTCATCTGGGGCGGACCGGGGCTGGTGCTGTTCAGGTCATGAGGAACTTCAGTTTTGGACCTGTTCCTAGGAACTTAAAGCGTGCAAGTTGTTTTTCAGCCTGGGAGCTGTTGCCAGGGCCTTTCAGATTCCTGGCTATTGTTGGCAGCACAGTCAAGTATTTTCTCCATCTGAGGACTTCTTTAGACAGCAGCATTCATTAGGAGGTGCCAGTGTTCTAACAGGAAAGCCAGGTCCTCACCTTCTGGAATGGACTTTTAAAGCTGACATTGCATGAGTCTAGGTGAACGTCATGAGGTATCTACCTATGATCTCCTCAAGCATAGGTAGAACTGAGGACTTTCAGTTCTGTCTTTTGTGATCTCAGCCTTGAGCAAAACACAGGTAGATATGTGCAGAAGTCTCCTTTGCATCCTGTGACATCAAGACAGGCTTTAGGGGGAATAAAAGCTCTTACCACAAGTCTAAAACAGGCAGACAAATCCTTCAGTGGATTTCATTTTCACAGTGTTATGCGTTACTTTCCCTGTTGCTGTGATAAACTGCCTTGAAGAAAGCAACTTAAGGAAGGAAAGGTTTATTTTGCCTCACACTGTGACAGTCCTACATGGCATGTAATGTTGGTGTCAGGAGCTCAAGGCCCCGCGTCAGGTCACATCAGAGGAAGCAGAGGGAAAGAAAGACCCGTGCTTAGCTCACTTTCTCCATTTCGTTCAGTTAAGAACTCCATCCTATGGAATGGTGTCAGCCATATTTAAGGTGGGTCTTGGTACCTCATTAACAACGAACTCAATCAAAGATAATCCTTTCCAGGCATGACTAGAGCTTTGTGTCCTAAGTGATTCTGCTTCCGGACAAATTGACAATCAGTATAAACTACGGGATGAGGATGAAATGGGCCCTTGAATTTTGTTTTTACTATTGCTGTTGCTGTTAACTCTAAGTACACTTTCACCACACCCCTCAGGAGGGAAGGAGAGAGAACAGAAAGGGAAGGAGGAGAGGGAAAACAATGCAAGGGCCCAATCCATCATTTTCATACATTTTAAAACCCATTCATAAAATGAAAGGAGGACATTTATTTTGACACACACTTCAGAGGAATACAGTCCACCATGGAGAGGAAGGCAAGGTGACAGATGGCTGGTCGTGTAACACCTTAAGTCATGAAGCAGAGAGACATGAATGTTGATATTCACCTCCTTTCCTCCTGTTTTC
This sequence comes from Typhlomys cinereus, assembly GCA_023101885.1. Taxonomy (NCBI): domain Eukaryota; kingdom Metazoa; phylum Chordata; class Mammalia; order Rodentia; family Platacanthomyidae; genus Typhlomys; species Typhlomys cinereus. Next base: position 2,885,431 of record JALPQD010000300.1, on the reverse strand, counting down.
TCTTGTTTTTAGGTCTGAGACCCTCCAATTGTGGTGTAGCCATTGTTTCCAAAGTATTTCCTCATGGAAGGAGGAGAGAAGCTCATGGAACTTACAAGGCTCATGAAGTGGAGAAAGTCACAATATTCACAAGGCTTTTCAATTTTATCTAAGTAGCAATTTTTTGCTGGGGAAGACCTCCCCTGCCAGCTGAGTTGCCTGATATTTGTTCAGGGAGCTGCCGAGGTGCAACTTTCACGAGGGGTCGCTGTGCTGGGTGGTTTTTTCTATGATGAGGCTGCCTTGGAGGTACACATTGTGGTGGGTAGTGCTCATGGTTGATTGGATAGGATCTAGAATCACTCATGAAAACAAACCTCGGCCCCCCTGTGAAGAATGGTCCAGATTAAGGTTATGTTCTGAGCATGTTTGTGAGTGATTATCTTCATCGCCTTCATTGATGTGGGAAGACCCATTTGAATTGTGGGTGGGATCACTTTTTGGGCAAGGAATTCTGAACTGTGCAAAATGGAAAAAGCACAAATCTTGGTTGTGGGTGCGCAAAGTCACCAGTTGCTTCAAGCCTCTGAATTCCTCTCTATTGACGACTGTGCCCTCGAGTTTTAGGCTGCTTTCATCAGAATATTTTATCACAGCAACAGGGAAGGTGGCTAATTTATGTTCCTGTAAATAATGCCTCATTTATGCTTCTGTAAATAACCCATAGGCTTGACTAAGCTAAACTTGGGTTGGATCATTTCATTGGTCTGTCACCGGTGCCATATCTAAAGTGAGTATCTGTGCGTGTGTCCCTGGGAGGTCACGCTCTTCACATTCAACCTAAGTCTTCCTTAAACCTCCCTGGAAATACACTCACGGACGTACCTACAGGTGTATCTTCCGGGTTAGACAACACAACTGTTCTTTTTTTTTTTATTCAACTGTGCGCATGTGCGTGCGTATGTGCGCGCGCGTGTGTGTGTCTGTGTCTGTGTGTGTGTGTCTGTGTATGTGTAGAACCACGGACGAATTCGCGAACCACCATGGACGCCTCCACCTCCTTCTGCCCCGGGATTCACAGGCTCCGCCCTACCAGGACCAGAAGCGCAGGCCGCCCCCGCTTCTGCCTGGCGTCTATACGTGGGATCTGGGATCCGAACTCAGGACCTTCCGCCTGCAAGGCAGAGGCTTAACCCCTGAGCCACCTCTCCAGCCCTCTTTTTTTTAAAATTATTTTATTATTTATTCAATTGTGCATGTGTGCGTGTATGTAGAAGCACGGGCGAATTCGGAAACCACCGTGGACCGCCCCAGGATTCACAGGCTCCCCCCTACCAGGACCAGAAGCGCAGGCCGCCCCCGCTTCCGCCTGGCATCTATACGTGGGGTCTAGGATCCGAACTCAGGACCTTCTGCCTGCAAGGCAGAGGCTTAACCCCTGAGCCACCTCTCCAGCCCCAACACAACTGTTCTAACTTCCCTTTCGCCCATGTAAAAAGGATCATGGTGTTGCCAACATCTGCTGTCGTGCTGTTGCTCCTAGATATGCGCCCAAGGAATTGTGTAGAAACAAATTGAGGAGACCCAAGGTGGCAGTGGCACCACCTAAGATGTCTCTCTCTGTCTCTCTGTCTCTCTGTCTCTCTATCTCTCTGTCTCTCTGAAGTCTTCTGCAACAACTTAACTGGTTGGCTTGGATTCCTGCTTGGAGTAATGAATGTTGGGCCTAGTTTACTGCATTCTAGCTATGACTGACAGATTTTAGGAATAAGTATATAATGTACTGTCTATGCAACATTCTGAGGTAAGAGGAGCTGGCCAGATTAGAGTGATTTCCAGCTGTGCTGCAATGATGGAAGAACCTGATGCCCTTCAGTGTTTAAGACCAGGGCGTTGTGGCACTCCCATCTATAGATCCTGAGGTGGGCTCCCCTGGGGTGTTCTCAGATAAAGTTCAAGTGGGACATGGATAGTGGGGTTCCATCTTCCTCACACAGGTTTTCCGAGCAGTAGGGGCCACATGCAGAAGAATCCTGGGCTTCTGCTGTTCCTTGATGCTTCTCTGAAAACGGTAAGTCCACTTTATGTATGGTACGTGTAGGTATCTTATTTCACTGAGCTCAGAAAAGCTGGACCAGTAAAAATAGCCTGTTGTTCAGGCTTCTCAAAGGCTTAGTAGCAGAAATTCAAATGCTCTCTGTTAAAATTTGGTGTTGGTTTGCCACATATGAGAAGACAGAGATATTTTTATTTCTTTTCCTGTGTATGCATTTATGTGTGTATGTGTGTGTGTGTGAGAGAGAGAGAGAGAGACAGAGGGGGAGAGAGATAGAGGAGAGAGAGAGAGGAGAGAGACTTACTACCTCTTCTAAGGTTACCTGCTGAATTGAATGATAGTTGGTTTCTACTTTTAGACATCATGTAATTAGGTTCTTACTGTTGAGCCATTTTTCTTTTCTTGCTATTTCTTTTTTCTTAATCAACTCATTTTTTATTTCTTTTAAAAAATTATTTAGTGGGACTGAGGGCATGGTTGAATTGATGAACCACTTGTGTAAGCAAGAGAACATGAATTTGGATTGCATGCAAAAATTCCAGCCCAGCTCTGATGGAGTGTGTAAGTCAAGCTTCTCTTGAGGAACAGGGCTAATAGAATGTATATTCTGATTGTTGAACTATTTAGTTCGACATTTAACTTTTGTCAATAAATTTAAGATCAGTGTACAGATTCTTTTTCCCCCCTTACAGCTATGTTCATCTATGGGTGTTCATCATCTGTGGAAAATACTCTTTTCTCCAATGAGTTACCTCTGTTCTTTTGTGATAGCTCAATTGAATAGTGTTAGTCAATGTAATCTTCACTCTTCATATTGTATTTGTTTTGTGGGGGGTTTGCCTTTCTATATAAACTTCAGAATCATTTTGATAGTATCCACAAATAATTTACCAAGATTTTGAGTTAGATTGCATTAACTCTGTAGGTCAAGTTAGAAAAAGCTCTTATCTTTAGTTTCTGGATTTCATGAGTTTTGTAGCTTTTTCAAATACACGTTGGACAATTTTTTCTATACTTACACCTAAGAACTGTTGTAGTATTTCTAATTCCAAAGTCCAATTGTTTACTTCTGGAACAGGAAAGCAACCTGTTTTATGTTTTCTAGTCAGGCTTGCTAGTTTCTTCACTTTTATCATCTTTTTCAAGGAGATTTTGGTTTTATTACTTTTTTTCTATGATCTCCATTTTCACTGGTCACTGATTCATACATTTAGCTTTATGGCATTTCAATCTTTAACTTTTTAAAAAATCTCCAGACTGATCGCCAGAGTGGTTGTATGAGCCTGCATTCCCACCAGCAATGTAGGGGAGTTCCCTTCTCTCCACATCTTCTCCAGCATTTGGTGTTGTTAATATTGTGGATTTTTGCCATCATGACCGGAGTGAGATGATATCTCAAGGAAGTTTTGATTTTCATTTCTCTGATGGCTAAGGATGTGGAGCATTTTTAAAGATATTTGTTAGACATTTCAATTTCACCCCTGGAAAAGTTTCTTTTGAGTTCCCAGGCCCATTTTTTAATTGGGCCATTTAGCTCTTTGGTGTTTAGTTTTCTAAGTTCTTTGTGCACTATGGATAATAGAGCTCTATCAGATATGTGGTCAGTGAAGATTTTATAGTTACTTTTGTTTCGACTATAAATACAAGGCAAAGGAATATGAATTCTAAAGTACATGTATTTAATCATTTATCCTTTAACTTTTCCTTTTGTAAGTAACAAGAATGCCTACATCTTCTCAAAACAGTTTAGATTCAATCAAATAAAATGCACATATAATCAGCTCATGGAAATGTAGTTTATTTCATGCAAAGCTACACAATTTCCTGTATTTTAACAATTAATAATATAAACATTTTGGAAAATTCATTACATCACAATAAGTTACAATTCTAAAATGAACAGCAAGGCAAGACACTGATTTATCAAAATCAAACAGAGGGAACATTATGCATAGATAAGGCCAAAGATGCTAACTTCCATATCGGGAACATTTCATAGCTTTTCCCAAATATATACTCAAAAATGTAGTGAGAATCTCCAGAGAAAAATAGTTAATATATAAACCACTGTCAGTACACATTAGTTAAGAAGGGCTAATTAAAGACCATCTTGGCATCATGCATCAAAAAATGAATACAGTTAACATTTTGAAAAATTATCACTGGATATGCATTTGAAAAGATTTATCTTCTAGTTCAGTTAGTCAACTGAAAGAGATGAAGGCAAAATAATCAACGCTTTATTAATGCTATGCAAAAATTAGGTTTTTGGAATACTTTTCTTGGGCATTGGTATATATACAAAGAAACTGGAGAGATTCAGGTAGTATTTCAAATTCATATTGGAGCACTGAACTTTAAAATACTATTCTAAGGAATGAAGAGAACTTAGTTGAGTAAATTTAAAACTATTTAAAAGTAATACTACAATTAGCTACTTACAAAAACATTTATAAAAATTAAATACCAGGAAGCAGCATCATCAATAATTAGAGCTCTTTTGTATTTTTTAATCTTATAATTTATAAATAGGCATTAGGTCACAGTAATTTAAAAAGATAAGAGTATATATTCTCTACTTTCTAAAATGAGAAAAATCCTTCAAGTTGTTTTCAAAATATGAACAAAAACAAATCCATTGGATTGCTTTAAAAAATAAATAACACAGTCTCTCCCCTAAAACTTTTCTATTTAGGGAAGATACTAGCCAGTATTCTTTTAACGAATATAGTTCTAGATGAGTAGTTCAATAATATTTATGTCAGTAACACCAACTCTACTTGGTGTTGTACAGTTTAATAAATTGTGAATTAACACTACATGTGACTGCTCTAGTGAGCCATTATTCTTCCTCTTTGCACCAAAAACAGTAAAATGATTTGTGATCAAGATGACCATACCAAAACAAAGGTTTTCTGGGATGGGGGAGAGCAATAAAATACCTAATTTCTCCCCAAGAAGAATAGTGAAAGGGATTGAACTAAGTAACTTACTTTATTAAACATTAAAAATTTATAGCAATGTCTCACTTGACCTCCATGGACAAATCTTTTGAAAATGTAGATGAAATTTCAGTTACACTAGCAAACATGAAAAGAATTCGAAGGAGAATATGCTCTCTGGACAATGGTCAGTATGATAAATGTAAATAAAATTTCAGTTACATTAGACAAAGATGGAAAGAATTAGAAGCGAGAATGTGCTCTCTGGACAATGGTCAGTATGATAAGACAGGACTAGTGTTTGCCCCACTGGGAAGCTTGCTCAAAGGAAATAGTATTCAGGAACTGGAAACAGTATAACCCTGTCTGGTCTTCCAAGTCTCTGGGCAGAAAAAAAAAAATCACTGAATTAGAAGGATTCTACCAAAATGAAGTTATTTTTTAAAAAGCCTCCTATAATGTTCTTCTATCATTCTATCTTTCCTAAGGAACATTTAATCATGTATATTACTTATTTTTTTATTACACAAGATCTCACAGTTTGGGTTTTTAAACCGTTCTATACAAAAAAATACTATACTGAAAATAATTTTTACTGAAGTGCCCTCCTTAGTCATTTAAAAGAAAACATACTGAGCTAGAATACCTCATTTCCACCCAGATATTTATTAGTTGTCTAACAAAATCTGGCTTACTACTTTAGACACAATACTGCTATTTCAAGTAGTGGGATTTGCAGTTCTTTTGAGTGTACACAGAACAACAATAAAAAAATCTGTTAGCATACTCAAAGTCATACTACAAAGAGGTGAAAAGGAGGGAAGAAAAGAGGAAAGTGGGAGAACATGAGAGGTAGAAAAGAAAAACAAAACTCCTAAATCCATTTACTTCTTAGCATCTAAGTTTAACATAATATGTCCATTATACTTTGAGGACAGAATATGTTAGATCTTTCAGGGGCGTGTTTTTTTTTTTTCCTAAGTACAAATACATCTTTAGACATGGTCCATTCAGATCACAAATACAAACTCCTCTACAGTGTCAACCATAATAATGGAGCTTATTTTTCCCTCAATTTAATAATACACTACCAAGAACATTTCCTAAACCTATTAAAGCTTCAAAAATCAGGTTTATAATTGAATAAGTGAAACTTGTACAGTAACATGCTAAAATAAACTTTACAAACACACATTGACTTTCTTCTCTGCATTTAATATGGGAACATATTATGAAGTTCTGGAAGTGAAAAATGTAAAAAGACAGCTAAGAGCAAATCAATAGGCAGCATTCTTTTTCAGTGTTCAGACTATTGAATACCCTGATCTGCTTTTCAGCAAAGGAAATTTTTAATGCTTTATTTACCTCTTAGCACTTGTGATAGTTAAGCCTGGGTGTCAACTGACACACCCGGTATTAACTAAGCTGGGCTAAGATCACCTCTGGAAAGGATCAACTGAGACTACTTGAAAGGATTATACACACCCCAGATCCTATCACAACTCCAAAGCTCTCAAAGGATCCTCCCAATACTACTACATCATATAAAAAGGAGCCACCAAGGAGAACAGATGCCTTCTTGCAGCTGTGCTAGGAATCATTTCTTCCTTCCGGCCGCCCGGTTCCTTCGACCTAGACTAAGACTCTAGGAGTTCTCCAGCCTTCAGCCATCACCTACTTGACTACCGAACTGAGCAGCTAGCTATTGGCAGCCATCGTTGGAACTACCTCAGCTACTGACAGCCTTCGCTGGACTACCTCGGCCATATCTGTAAGCCAACTCAATAAATTTCCTATATATTCATTCTGTGAATTCCGTGACTCTAGAGAACCCTAACTAATACAGCACTTCTGTGAAATGTGTCTTTTATGTAATAAAATTATGTGATGAATATACATGTGTTCATTTTTATAATAAGGATATTTTCTTTACAAAAATGCTCAATTGATAAAAAGTTTACTAATGAAGTAAAAAAGTAACTTCTATATGTGACTTATATAATTTATAGATTCTTATTACTATTTTCTATATTGGCTATTTTGAGTTAGTGGCTTGCTGAGTACCCTTATCTAACAACTGTTTAGGAGATAATTTAGCCAGGAACCTTGGCACTTGCTATGATCCTCCCAGGATGATCGGAGATTCAAGGCCATCCTCAGCTACATAACACGTTTGAGACCAGCATGGACTCCATGAGACTCTGTCTCAAAAAAAGTAAAGAAAAAAAAAATCTGGACAAATCTCTTAGGCATTTATTTTCATGTAAGGAAGATATCAAAAGTACCAGAAATAATTATTTAAGAAACGTACTTTACATGTAGTATATGATTTTAGTTGTAATTTTTTCCAACTGATGTCATTATATAAGTATTTCAAAACAAAAAAGAATTTGTATATACTACATATGTTTTACACAAAGTGGCTTCATAAATATTAATTTCCCTAGACATACATTTAATCATTCAGGGTTAAATTGCTATTTAAAGTAACTTTTGTGATTTGTTTTCTTTTTAACCTGAATGGTTCACCTCTCCTGGGTAGCTTGGTGGTCTCCCAGGTTACATATTAAGTGTGGACACCCAATCAGCCCAGCACACTGCAGCCTAGAACTCCTAAACTCAAGTGATTCTCTTTTCTCAGTCTCTTCCACAAGCCAAGGCTACAAATGTGTGCTATGGTGCATGGGCCCATGAAGTAACTTTTCTATTTGGCTGCATATAAAAATCCCATAAGATAAACTCTCTTTAAAATCTGAATACTCTGTCTCAAGGAAAAAAACAAAAATTGAGAATTCCATCCTGTGGAATACATGTGTATGGATATAAGCTTCTGTTAGCATGACCATAAAATTTAGTAATGAAGTAAAGTACTGACATTCCTTTACACATTCTTATCAATTTGTCTCAGGGTATTATACAAGCTAATTATTAAATTGGAAAAGTTCTTTTTTTACTTCTATTTCTACAGCAACATCTGAATACTAAGAAAAATATCTGACAAAAAAACTTTACTCAAGAAAAATATTTCAAAGTAAATTCACACATTACATGATGAAACACTATTTTACAGTATCTTTGATGAATTAGTCAAAATTGAGCTTCTGCTTTGTGGACTTGGAAACTTCTTTGTAAAAGTAAAAAATTGAGCTTTCTGTGATGATCACTTTCCCTGTCCATCACCTTTAGGGACTACTAGGAAAAGCAGTACAACGGACAATTTGTTTTGTCTTTATAAACACCATATAAACACCATAATCATCAGTTTAACTTCCTCACAATAGTTTTGTGAGGTAGATAAGTATGTAAATAGCAAATATTTTCTTCATTTTGAAAAATGAAGAAACGGAGGCATTGAAAAGTTATATAATCTGGAATTATAAACAGCATTACATTATCTCTGTTCCTGGCCTATTGCTCTCTTGCCACACTTCACAGTAAAAGGCCATGTGTAAATGCATCCTCAAATGAACATGCTATAACACCTGTAATTCAGAATATATCTATCCACTGATAATTATTTATGGGGGTCAGAGTAAATCTACTACTGACAATTATTTAAAAGGGGATATAACTTTAAAGGTCATAAAAATGCAATGATTTTAAAAAAGGTAATAAAGATGATGCAGCATTCCTTTCAGTGCTATGTCCACAAAAATTTACAAAATAACACTTGTTAAAGAACAAAGTAAAAAATTTTACATTTATGACTCAGGAAAGATTATCCCCCCACAAAATCCATAATCATATTATTAGAATGAACATAAAATTCTCCTTCAAATGGAGATACGTAAGAATGAACATGAGCACTTGCATTGGAAGAATAATAGGTGTTAAACTGAAACTGTCCTTGGCTAGTTCAAGTATGGTCGGTCACCTGATGTAGCATAAATTCTGTAAGAGTTACAAATATTTCAGGACCATAAACACCTCCTTTACAGCGCACTGTGCTCAACCATATCCACTTTCTAAGAAAACACTGATACTTAAAATATACTACCCAACTTTAGCTTAAATACAAAGGCTACATACAATTCAAAATACTAAGTATGTTTACCATACATTTCCAATTAACATGTTTTCCTAAGCCATAGCTTGAATGCTAGTAGTAATGGCAAATGATATGTTTTTTTTTTTTTTAAATTCTGAACCAAATGTTTTCTTTTCAAGAAGTATTAACAGGCACCTTTAAATATTAGAGAATTTTGTAGAATTGTTTGGCTATTAAGAAAAATATCTTAATATTTCTTCTTGAATGGAATAATCAATACTAAGCCAATACGCTAAAAGCAAAAGGTGAATTTTTTCTCTGAAATTATAATCTTTTATAAAGCAATAATACAAAGCATTTATCTAGAGACTATAAAGACTGAAAGAATAATACATCATCTGCTTAGATATACATGCTAAAGACACTAATCAATTGAAATACAATCTTAATTATACATGCAAAAAATTTCACTAGTTTGTTTACAAATCTGAAAAAGAACTTTTAACATTCAGTTATGTCTGGTAAGTAAGTCCCGTTTTAAGACATAGGTTTTATGAATGTGGTTACCATCAAGGCTTTCACTTTGATTTCTTTGGGAAATACAGAAGAGTAGTTTTTCATTTTTAGAAACAGCAAAAATGTAAATAACAATGATAAAACTATAGGACTTAGTATGACTCATAGCTAGCTTCCTTAGACCTTCAGAATAACTCTCATGAAAAATATCTGGAAGAAACTGACTTACATGTTCTCAATATATACGAATTTCTATCATGAATTAAATCCTTAGACTATAACTATTGAGGCAGACACTTTGGATGGTATGTAATAAATCCAATTGGAAAAGATGACATTCTAGTCAATGAGCAATAACCTACATTCCTAAGATATAATGAATATTCAGTGCCTTTTTGCTAACCTGACATTTTTCATAGAGAGTATAGAGGAATTCTAGGGCATATAGTTGTTCATAAAGGCTGAACTGACACGTTGACCTTGGTTTGTTGAACCAAAAATTTCTTTAGATATCTTCAAATATTATACTGGAAGACATGGAGAGATATCGTCCACCGGGCTGATACCTAAAAAGTGAACATACAGAAATGATCTGAGGCACCAAAAATAATAAAGAGAAAATATTAGAAAACATTCAAAGGAAGTAAGTACACAATTTGTAAAGACTGTAAAATCTATTTAGTAGCTAAAAGTAAAATCCCATCTCCAAGCATATGTGAAAGGACTTAATTATATCAACCAGCACCTGCTTAGGAGCCTAGAATAACACACATTGTAGAGTGAAGGATCCAAATAAAATGGGAGGATAAAAGGAAGAAATATTCAGTAGACCATTTTAGCAATCACTCTTAATTGTTAAACAAAAACAGAATATTCCATGTTTTTGCTAATTATACACAAAAGTAAACAACTTCATGCATGTGATACTTTGGTTTTCCATTTAAAAAAAACTTGAAAAAGTTACCACCATGCGAAGTGATGGGTTTCATTATGGCATTTTCATACATATGTATGAAACACTTGTTCTGAGCCACTCCCTCCCTCACATCCCTCACTATTTTCCCTGGTCCTCTCTTGTTGGACCTCTTCATCCCCCTAAATACTAAACAGTCTCCCCTTCTCCTTTCATGACACATATATTCCATTACTCGAGCTGTTTTTTCTCTCTTCCCTGACTTTAAGTCTGTTCTTTACCTATCATAGTGCTCTTTCTAAACTCTACACACACACACACACATACACACACACACACACACACACACGCTTTTAAACCTATAGCCTATAGTCCACAAATGATAGAAAACTTCTGGTATTTATCTTTCTGAGTCTGGCTACTTTATTTAACGTGATTTCTAGTTGCATCCAACTTCATACAAATGTCGTGGTTTTATTTTTCTTCATGGCTGAATAAAATCCCACTGGGTATACATATACTACATTTTCTTTCTGTTGATGTAGTTCTATTCCTTAGCTATTGTGACTAACACAACAATAAGTAGTGATGTGCAAGTATCTGTGTGCTATGCTTACAGACTTTTAGGTATAAGCCCAGAAGTGATACATCTCGACAGGATCATCTGGTAGTTTTACTTTTTAGGCCTTTTAAAATATTTTCTCATGGCGCGGTTGCTGAAGACATGGGCTCTGTAGTCAGAATACTAGGGGTCAAATGCCTGACTTACCATAGCTATGTTATATGTCTCTAGGTGAGTTGCTGAATCTCTGTGGACACCGACCCATTTGGATTTTTAAATACAAAATGTTATTACAGTGTTGGCATCGCTTTATTATTATGTTATTGTATCTGACATCATGTTATAGTCATACAGATAATGACAAAACAATAAATTTCATAAATGGGAATGTCATAAAGGAGAGAAAGTATTATGGATGTTATATATTTTAAATTATTTCTTAAAATATCATAATACTAGAAAGAAAACTATTTTAGTTAAATTTTTTGAGGTGGTACTCCTGATGTTTCTGAGACTAGCCTGGAAATCACTATGTAGCCCAGTGGCTCCCTCCCTCACTGTTCCCCTGTCTCAATTACCTGAGTGCTGGGATTTCAGGCATATGCCACTCAGTGAGCAGATAGTTATGATCTTTAAAATACAAAAGAATTACAAGGTGGGGAGGTAATGCCCACATACCCTGGGCCTGGGAAAACCTACCTGCACCAGATAAGAGTCCAGCTGCCTGCCAGGGACCCAGGGAAGGGAATGCCAACAAGCTCCAGTCCCCCACCCTCAATATGGACCCCAGAGCTAGGGGACTGCAATATCACACAACCAGAATATCCCATCCAAATCCAGAAAAGTCTTCCCAATGGCAAAGTCTGACAGCCTTACCTGACTCAGAGAGCCAAAAACAAATACCAAAGAAAGTAGTCACAGACTTAACTGAAGATGCCCAAGTCACATTGTAAACCACAAAATACACTAAGTACCAGGAAAACATGTCTCCCACAAAAAAAACACCAATCTCCCTAGAACAGATTTTAATCAGAACAACCTCATAAATACCAGTCAAGAAAGCAACACTCAGGAGTCTTCCAACAAAAGTAAGATAGCAAATGAAGAAAGCAATGTGAAGAATTCAGGCAGGAAATAAGTAAGCATATGACCTATATGAAAAGGGAAATAATTAAAAATCATGAGATGAAAAGGGAAATAGAGGAAATAAGAACAAGGTTAGAACAGGTGAAAAAACTCCAAACTGAAATTCAGCTAGAATTCAAGACTGTGCTAACTGAAGTTGAAAACTCAACAGACAGTTTCATGCACAGAATGGATCAAACAGAAGATAGAATGTCAGATCTGGAAGATAAGCTGACAGAACAGGATTGTTCGATTAAAGAATCTGGAAAGACTAAAAAATATGAAAGGAATATTCTAGATCTATGGGGGTACCATGATAAAGCCAAACCTATGCATTCATGAATCCCAGGACAAGAAACCCAAGCAAACATTCCAGCACAGATCCTTTAGTCGGTCATAAATGAGAACTTCCCACACCTAAAGAAAGAGAGTCCCGTCCCAGTACAAGATACACATCAGACACCATCCAAATATGACCAAAATAGAAGCACAACAAGGCAAATCCTAGTAACATCTCAGTTACAGGACAAAGAGAATGTTCTAAGAGCTACAAAAGAGAAAAACTATGTTACATTTAAAGGCAAGCCTATTAGAATAACAGCTGACTGTTCAATGGAAACAGTAAAAGCCAGAAGACCTTGGAAAGGCATTCTTCAAGTCAGAAAAGATCACGAATGTCAACTTAGGCTGTTATATGCAGCCAAACTATGTCATACTTGAAGGCAAAAGAAAAGAATCTCCCGACAAAAATAAACTAACGTCCTTCTTATATACCAAACTAGGACTACAGAAGATACTAGAAAAATTCTTATGACAGATGAAACTGATCCACACTCAAGAGCATAAAAGGAAAAAATAACGCCAATACAACTGCCAGCCAGAGAACTGCCAAAATACACACCACAAAACAAAAACAAAACTCAGAAAAATGATGGGAATCAACAAAAACTTATGAATTATAACATTAATCAACAATGGGATCAACTCCCTAATCAAGGGATATGGGCTAACAGCATGGATTAAAAGTTATAACCTATCAATATGCTGCTTCCAAGAAATATAACTCACTTTGAAAGACAGGCAAAATCTCAGGATCAAAGGATAGTCAAGGAGACTCTGAGCAAACTCAACTAGGAAACAAGCAGGAGTAGTCATCCTAATAGCTGACAAAATAGACTGTAAAACAAAACAAATATTAAAAGATACAGAAGGATGCTACATACTCATCAAAAGAATAATACATCAAGAAGAATTCACAGTTCTAAGCTCCAAACATACCACATTTGCTAAACAAACACTATAACCCATAAAACAACGAATCAACCAAAACATGATATAGTAGGAGATTTCAACATATCACTCTCACAAATACACAGGTCAACAGGCCAAAAAACAGAGACACGCTGAAACTAAATCAAATCATAAACCAAATGGACCTGACAGACATCTACCAAACATTCCATCTCTGAAATAGACTAGGCCACAAGACAAGCCTTCACAAGTAAAAGAAAATCAAAATCACCACTTGTACTCTATCTAACCTCCAGGGAATAAAGATGGACATCTATAACAAGGCAAACAACAGAAACAGAAACAGAAAGTACACAAACTCTTAGAAGCTTAACAATATTTTACTGAATGAGGAATGGGTCTGGACAGAAGTAAAAACGCAAATTCAAAAATTACTAGAACTCGATAAAAACACATCATATCAAAACCTTTGGGATATGATGAAGACTGTTCTAAGAGGAAAAATTCATAGCATTCAATGCCTGCATCAAAAAAGGGAAAACATACAAGTTAACAACCTAGTAACGTAGCTTAAGGCTTTAGAGACACAAGAACAAAGCAACCCCAAAAGTAGGCATGCAGAGTTTAAAATGATCCGAGGAGATATAACTGAAATAGGACAAACAATACAAAGAATCAATCAAACAAAAGCTGTTTTTTTGAAAAACTTAACAAAATTGACAAACTCTTAGCCAAACTAACCAAAAGTAAGAGAAAAAAACCAAATTAATAAAATTAGAGATGAAAATGAAGCTATCACAACAGAAGTCAAAGAAATTCAAAGAATCATAAGTTGTATTTTAAAACTTTATACTCCACAAAATTTGACAATCACAAAGAAAACAGACAAATTTCTAACACATACAAGCCACCAAAGTTAAACCACAATGAACTAAATTATTTAAATAGTACTATAACAAGGGACAAAGGTGAAGCAGTAATAATGAATCTCCCTACCAAGAAAAGTCCAGGAACAGATGGAATCAGTTCAGAATTGTACCAGATATTCACAGAACAATTAACAACAAATACTTCTTAAAGTATCCCACAAAATAGAAAAGAAAGGAACATTTCCAAACTCTTTCTATGAAACCAACATTACACTGATCCCCAAAACCAAATAAAGATACAACAAAGAAGAAAACTATATACCAATTTCATCGATGAACACAGATAAAAGGATTCTGAACAAAATTCTAGTAAACTGGATACAAAAACATATCAAAAAGATCAATCATTATGATCAGGTTGAATTTATTCCAGAAACATAAAGTTGGTTCAAAATATGTAAATCTATAGATATAATTCACCATATAAACAAATGCAAAGACAAAAATCACCATTCTCTCAATTGATCCTCAAAAAAGCTTTTGACAAAATCTAACACCCCTTTATGATAAAGACCCTACATAAAATAGGATTGGAAGGAACATTTATCAACATAATAAAGATCATATAAAAGTCTATGGCAAAAATCATTGTAAATGGTGAAAAACTGGAAGCTTCCCACTCAGGTCAGGAAACAGACAAGGCTGCCCACTCTCAGCACTTCTAGTTGACATTGTACTTGAAGACTTAGCTGGAGTCATAAGAAAAAAGATAAAAGTAATAAAAGGGATACAACTTGGAAAAGAAAAAATCAAGTTATCCTTATTCACAGATGACAGGATTCTATACCTCAAGGATCCTACAGATTCTGCCAGCAAATTCCTGGAACTAATAAATAAGTTCAATAGAGTGGCAGGATACAAAATTAATGTTCAAACATCAGTGGCTTTTCTATACATCAAGGATAAACAAAGTGAGCAAAAAATACCTGAGAAAGACAATATCATTTACCATTGCTTTAAAAAAAAGAATACCTTGGAATAAACCTAACCAAGGATGTACAACATCTATACAATGAAAACTTTAAAACTCTAAAAAAAGAGGTTACAGAAGACACCAAAAGATAGACTTCCCATGCTCCTGTATCAGCAGAATTAAAATAGTTAAAATGACCATTCTATAATACACAAAAACAATACACGCATTCAGCGCCGTACCAATCAAAATTCCAACCCAATTCTTCACAATCTCAAAGTTCATATGGAAACACAAGACCCCGGATAGCAAAAACAATCCTGAGTAATAAAAACTCTGTGGGAGGTTATCACCATACCAGACCTTAAACTATATAAAGTCATAATCATAGAAATACCACAGTACTGGCTCCAAAAAAGAGAAATCAACGGATCATTGGATTAGAATTTAAGATCTAAACATATGGGCAGTCATCTATAGTTAACTGTTCTTTGACAAAAAGTGTCCAAAAAAAATCTACTGGAAAAAGGACAACATCTTCACAAATGGTGCTAGCAAAACTGGGTATCTGCATGCAGAAGAATGAACTGGATCCTTATTTGTCTCCCTGCATGAAAACCAACTCCAAGTGGATTAAAGACCTCAATGTGGATTCTTTTTTTTTTTTAATGTGGATTCTAACATTAAACATTCTCCCCTATAAGTGGATCCTAACATTAAACATTCAGTTTTATGTAATCAAACAGAAATTCTTACAACATCCACAAACGTAAAGGAACACAAGTTGGGAGGGGGTGGTTGTGGAAGAAGACCTCAAAAAAAGCAGAAACAAAAAAATAGGGGTAAACAGTTAACCAAAAAAATCTTTTATGTAAGAAAAGTCTTTAAGGGAAGGGAAGAACAGGAATAGGACACAGGAGGGAATGGGATTAGTCTCCAAGTGATCATCTACTTACTAGCCCCTAAACCACCTGGTCCCAATGGCAGGGAACACATGTCCAGCTATGTAAACCAGTCTAAACAACAGTGGACAGGGAGAAAACTGATAGTAGTCAATGCCTCAATACTGGCCTTAAACACCTGATAGTAAACCTGTATCTAAAAGCTTCTCATTTTATCTTCAGAAAAGAGAATATCTCAATGCTCAAACAAGACACACCCTATTGCAATGGAAGAGTAGTGAAATAGACAACAGCCAACCAGAATGCAGAGTACTGGGAATCCTAAAATGCTCAGATGGAATCAGGCCATACAAATCTTTCCCCATCCTAAGGCTCAAAGAATCCTGTGGAAGAGGGGATAGTAAAACTGTAAGAGCCTAAAGGTGGGGAAGTCTGCCAGTCAGTACATTCCACTCAAGATAGGGTTGCTGCATCCACTTACTGCACTGAGACTTATCCTCAGCAGACCTGTGCCATGACTGTACAACATTCCTCCATAGACTAGCGAGGAAATCAGGAGATATAATTACCTGCAGGTGGGATCTTAGGGACTAGGCTAGACAGGTGAATGAGAGTGCCCCTATTAGTGGCTCCACCCAAGGAAGGGCCACTTAATCTGCCACACAGGCCTGAGCCCATGCTAACGCAGAAAACCTGAAGGGATCCTTGGAGCCCACACAAACAGATAGGTATGATGGTGGGAGGGAGAGGCATGGACTGATGAAGGTAGAAGAAGGAGGGTCAGGAACAAGCACTCATTATATTTGTAAAACTAGAAAGATAAAAAATAATTTAAGGGGCTGGAGAGGTGGCTCAGGGGTTAAGCCTCTGCCTTGCAGGTGGAAGATCCTGAGTTCGGATCCTGGACCCTATGTATAGATGCCAGATGGAAGCGGAGGCGGCCTGCGTTTCTGGTCCTGGTAGGGCGGAGCCTGTGAATCCCAGGGCAGAGTAAAGAGGAGGTGTAGGCGGTCCATGGTGGTTCCTGAATTCGCCCGTGGTTCTACACACACAAACACACACACACACACACACACACATAGGTGAATAAATAATTAAAAAAATAATTTAAAAAATCAGAAGATTGGGGATTTGCTTAGTTGTGGAGTGTTTGCCTGGCACATAGGAGTCTCTGGTTGGTTCTCCAGCACCACATGGTGGCACATGGCTGTAAGTCTAGCACTCAGGAGGATCCTAAGTTCAGGGTCACCTTTAGCTATACAGGAAGATGGAGGGCAGACTTGGTCAACGGAAGTGAGGCCTAGTGCATGCGAGGACACATCCAACCACTATGCTACAATCCCCATTCCAAAATTTTCCTTATGTTTAATTATCATGTTTCCAAGTTTTGTCATGCTATTACATCATTAGAATTTCAGAGGAGTACTAGATCAAATACTAGACACAGCTAGAACTTACCTTCCTGATTCAGATTCAAGAGGATCATCAGTGAATGTTTCTGCATTAAAATCTAAAGGTTCAGCATCTTGGAGAAGTTCTATTCTGTCTCGTTCAGTCCTGTTATTAGCCCTGGTGTATTTGGATGCTTTTCAAAAGAAAGAAAAAGACATTTACTTCCTTATTGTTTTTTTTAATTTATGTACCTGTCTAGACTCACAGAAAAAACTTCAAGATTATGAAGAACCTAAATGTGAGCTGTGAAGACAAATAACAGAAGTTACTTGAATCTTTAAGATCAGGTTAAAATTACAAAGAGTATAACAAAATAATGAGGAGAATTTCTCTAACCATCTAGCCAGTTTAAGATCAGAAACAGATAAAAAGACTTAGAAATATGAATTTTAAGGAAATCCAACTTTTGATGAACCTTAGTTATTCGTATTATGAGCCCAGAAGAATGAGGGCAACAAAAATAAAATACAAGTCCACACTTAAAATTTTCTAGCAGCAACATTCAAAAGATATGACTAAAATTAAATCATCTAATTTTACCTAATAGATCCAAAATATCAACAGTCATATTACAAATAATACATACCCAACGATTAACATTCTGGTCTGCATAGACCTAGAGAACCAATCCTCCTGTTTCTTTTAGATAGAGATTTCTTTTTCAAGTTTTTTTTCATTTTAATATTTATTTATCTTTATATGTGTGAGCGGGGAGGGGGGCACGCATTCCATAGCACATGTGGGGGGTCAGAGGTCAATTTGCAGGATTTGGTTCTCTCTTCTACCATGTTATAGGGATTGAACTCAGGTCACCATGGCTTGGGAGCAAATGCCTTTACACACTGTGCCATCTTGCAGGCCTGGATGAGGATTTTCTTTTTTTAGTAAACAAATTAAATTCTCACACTGTTGTTTTGAGCAATTCAAAACTTCAGATCTATTGAAGACTGAAGGCAGGCTGCTTATTGTTATCTACGCCTGTGCCCAAAATGTAAGTCTTTTCATTGTTTTGGTCATTCAGTCATTCACCGTAAAAAACAAGAGGTTTTTCATTGTCTAAACCTTTGTGCTTCCTCATCTCATAACCATTCTCCCATACTCCCACATCTTTCCGTTCTGTAAATTTCTGCTCAATGGCTTGCATCCAAATCCCTTTATAGACTCATCCCCATTTCTAAGCTCTAACTAAACCCTTAGCCCTCCCTGATTTATTCTACCCTAAATATCTTCCAAATAAATCCTTTTCCCTTTATCTCTAGACTTGCTGTGTTATCTTTTAGGCCCATATCATTTCTAACTTCACTATAAAAACAGACTCTAAAATGGTTTGTATGTTTCATTTCTCTAAAAAATTATGCTTCACATTTCCATTAAATTCATCTTTGTAAAGAATCTTAACATACTTCTTAACCGATAAACTCTTTACCTATTATATAAAACCCAAACTTTTGAGCATGACAGTATCTACTTTGAAACTGTCCTCTGTGTTTTCTTTTATTAGCCTAATTCTTAAGCTCTAGTCACAGATGAAAGCATACTGCACTTGAATGTTCTCTCGTATTACTGTATCCTAAAGCTACTCTCCTTCTAATTTAAAGTCACTTCACTTGGCTAAGTATCATTCATTCCTAAATACCCAGTAAATGGTTCTTGATTACAGAAATATTTAATTGTTGTCCTCTGACTTCTACCCATTTGCCATGATATGCATGCTTTTTTCCTAGTTCTCTCTGTAAAGAAAATATTTTTAAAAAGAAATATTAAAATGTATTCCTGGCCAGTGGAAAAAATAAAAAATGTATTAAAATAAAAAAAATGTATTCCTGGCCGATGAGACTGTTGTATGTATTGCTGTGCAAGTCTGATGACCAAGTTTGATCCCTGGAGATGCGGTGGTTCACATCTATATTAGCAGAACTTTTACAGAAAGATGGAAGGAGACGGGCAAACTGCCTCCAGCAAGCCACAGAACAACAGAAAGAAGAGAAGAAGCTCTGCCTCAAAAGGACAGGAGAGAACCCATCCTGAAAGTTGTCCTCTAACTCCACACATATGCTATTGCATACATACGTATAGACACACAAATAAAAATCAAAAATAAGTCCTTTCCTAAGAGAGAACTCTTCCATTTCCCAGGGTGGGTTCCTCCAGCCCCAGGTGTGCACCCTTCTGTGACGGGCTCATGAGAAATCTACAATATTATCAGGGGTCTGCCATTAAAATAGTTCTTTCATTTCCTTTTGAATCTTCCACATACTTTTTAGCTCTCTGTTCATGTCCATTAACTTTTCTACTACATTTTTAAACATACTAATTTGTTATTGATGTCACTAATAGTTCAGTGCTGTCTAATAATTCAATAATTAAGCCCATCTAGGTCTAGTTTGTTGACTATCTTATGTATGGCTCATATTTTGCTTTCTTGTATCTCAGAATTTTTTGTTACATGCCATTTGGCTTAAAAGAATGCAGAAATTAACATAAATAACAGCTACACCCAGAACAGACACGCCCCTTTCTATTAGGTCATCAGTACTGAGGGAATGAACTTAATCTGTATCTAATGTGGGTTTGCATTCTACTGTTGCTTGTTGCCATAGATTTCAGATTTTTACTATTATTACCTTGTGCTTAGCAGGGCCTCAGTGCAGATGGTTGTTCTCCGAATTGACTTCCCACTTCCAGACCCAAGGAAGGATCCCCATGCTCCTACAGCTCTTCCCAGTGCAGGACTCTTACACTATGGTGTAAATGTAAGCTCAGATTTCCTGCTTCATCCTCAGCCTCAGGGAGGGCCTTGTACACCAAAGTCTCAGTGCTAAAGTTCCCTCAGCAACATAACAGAACCCCCAAGATGAACTCTGCCCTCTACACAGAGCCAAGTCCTAAGCAAATACAGTTTTCCTGGTACTTTGCCAAGAGAAAACGATTTCTGCCTCATGTTGGTTCAGGGTCAGTGCTACAGGGAGATCTCCTAACTCTGAGAAATGGTACATTGCTTTGGCCTGATATTAGCCCCTCATTAAATTTTGAACACCATGAAGGTTATTTATCTTCTGTCACTGCATATATGTACCTGAATATGAGTCATAAATATATCAATTATAAAGATAACTAAATAACTTACATCGACTAATAATTTTAACTTATCAATTAAGAAAAAAAATCAAGGCAAATAGTAGAAATAAGTATCTCAATAAAACACACCAGGGGTAAGTGTTTAGGTTGTTTAGATTAGTATACTTAGGACTATCCATTTGATGTCCAAATTTCCCTTTAATTTTACTAAGGAATATGGAGGAAAAAGTCACTCTAAACACATCTGTTATTTGGTTTCTATATATGACAAGCCTAATAAACAATTTTTAAATAAACTAGGAGAATACTTACACCAACTGGTGTTAGTATCTGAGAAATTTGATTCTTTGGGATCGGGATGGACATTTCTATTTCTAGTGGAATCTTCTCTGTTGTGTCCATAACGTTCTTTCCATTCCTAGAGAAGAAACATAAATAAATATATAACAAAAAGAAAGAATAATTTATCATCGTCAATGAATTCTATATGCAGAATAATAAAGTTTTATCAGAAATTTATTAGTATAATTGTCATAGTTTTTTAAAATCAGTTTCATAAGCGTTCATTTGATGAAGACATTTTGACTAGCTATAATTATGTTAACTCATTATTTTATCTAAAATTTCATAATAATATCACAACTATTATACAATAAATAAGCTTATACTGACATCTAAAAATTATCATAAAACATCAATAAAACTTTCTTTTATTCAAGAAAGCTACAAATGCTAGAGATTTGAAAAGTTATTTTGGAAAGCAAAATTAAAGTTGTATATAAACATAATTACTCTATGACTCATATAGACTTATGAGTTATTGCAAAGACAATAAAATCCCATTTCTAAGGTTCTATGCATTAAATTCAAATAACTGAAGTGGTTGTTTGAGATCACCTTGTTCAGTCTTCTGTATAACACAGAGGCATATTCATGTCACATCACTTGTGGCATGTTTAATAAGTAATGTATTTTTTAAATGTTTCATTAGTCTATTACAATTTTGGCAAATGATGGAAGCTAGAAATTCCCAAAAGGAAGTGAAATCTATTTCCAGTGACTTCTACTGTTTTGTTCTGATTATGCCTTCCAGAAAAAAGTCTCATTTTTTATGTAGCATATATAAAAGTAGACAACTATCAAACCTCTTGCTAGTCTTTACGTCCCAAGATAAATATATCCAGGTATTACCATTTGTGGTAACTGTGAATAGATTATCTTCTTTTTATTCACCCTCTAAGAGAAAATTTGCCTTAGTAAGTAGAAGAATGAAGAGATAGTAAAGAGAAAAACAGTAAAATAGTAATACCATATTTTTAAAGCAGTTGAAACCACCTTAATGACAGGACTTCACGATTAGCTCACTCATTTCAAAAACATTGGCTGACCAAATACTTTAGGTAAGATATATGCCGGACGCAGATGAAGTCATTAGTAACAACGGTTTCAGAGAAAGTCTGACAGGATACCTAGAATACGCCTTTGTGAAATTATTAATTCCCTTCCTTCACAAATGTATCAAATGGTAGCTCGATTCCTCACCATTTTTTTAATCTTTAGTAAGATTCTTTGCATTTTTTATTACTTTTTTCTACTTTTACAAGCATATTGTTTAAAAAAAAGTAAGGTTCTTACGGTATTTTTAAAGATATTTCACAAGTATAGCAATTTAGTACAACACGGCACTTACTCTTCTTCGATTTTCACCTTCTTCTTGC
Source organism: Typhlomys cinereus (assembly GCA_023101885.1). Taxonomy (NCBI): domain Eukaryota; kingdom Metazoa; phylum Chordata; class Mammalia; order Rodentia; family Platacanthomyidae; genus Typhlomys; species Typhlomys cinereus. The sequence goes on along the minus strand of JALPQD010000300.1, from coordinate 2,863,107 downwards.
CTTTGCCTTTTTCTTTTCTCTAGACATAGAGAAAAATGGTCTCAAATTTAGGGCAATACAGTGTAATAAGACACAGAGTAACTGAAGTAAGGCTATCAAGTAATGACTGGCATTTCTTTTAAATTATTACAAACTAATAGATTATTATTAGAAGAGACTTGCAAGGTTACCTCCTTATATACACAATGGTGTGTATGGTATATCTAAATAGTTTTTAAGAAGGAAAAAGCTTTTCCTTATGGTGATCTGAAATTTGCTTCTATGTAACTTCTATTCTCTTTTACTCCTTTCTTCTAAACTAAGATTATACCTTCTTTTCTACTGAATCAGTCTTTTCCCTGATTATACTTGTCAGAATATGTACTTGGATTTGGGGTCCCATTCCCTTAGGTATGTTGTGCAGACTTGTAATTCTGGCTGTCCTTCTTTAAATACCTTCTAACATCATTCTTAAAAAACTACTCAAGAAGGGTCAGGTTGTGCCAGATAAGCTTCAATTAGTACAAAACGCAGTAGAACTATTATAGCAAGATAAACTACTTTCTTGCAAGCGAAGACAACAGTAGCTACATTCGGAAAGTAATAACCAATGTCCTAAAGTCAAGGTTTACCCCATCTACCATCACCTGAACATCAATACATTCTGTGATTAGGTTGTAGGAAAGTGCTATGTACTTTACTGGTGCTCAGATTATCACATCGATAATTGATCTCTACATTCCAAGAAGGAGGGGGAAAAAGTCCTTGGTTTAAATGATGGCCCATGCAGCACCAATAGCAAAGTAGTAATGCTTTAAATTAATGAACTCTATAGCAAAACCCCAACAATTCTGCTCTGGTTTGAATTTTAAATGTTCCTTAAAATCTATATGCTAAAGTCTTGGTCACCAGCTTGTACTGTGGTGTCAGGTAGAAGGAGCTCCCTGAAGGTGAGCTCTAGAAAAGATCATTGGAATCCAAGCTTCTCCCTACATTTCTCATTGCTTCCAAGTGGCACATTGCTTTATAACATCACGCATACCTGCCATGAAGTACTGCTAGTCACTTGGTCAAAGACAGATTGAAACCTATAAACCCAGGAACAAAAACAGATCTTTCCTTCTTATAAGTTTTTGTCTTGGGCATTTTGTCAGAATTTCTTAAAGACAAATGAAGCAATTATATTTTCAGATTAAATTTGCTAAGAAAATTACATGTAGATTTTAGGTAAACTACTGTATTAATTTATACTTTCTTTAGTTTAAAATTATTAGTAAAAGACATAAATATTAATTGGACATTTTTGAGTCTTAGCACTTAAAACTTTTTCTTCAATTTAAAAGACAAGCTTACCTCTTCTGATTAATTCTTTTCCTTCATCAACTAAGTCTGATGTCATATCATTATCTCCCATGAACTGCTGGAAACCAAGCAGATTCAAACAACGGGTTCCTAAACTAATAAAAGCAGATAAACATTATTTCACTTTGTAAGTATCTTGATAAATTGTTCTTTACCTCTTTCACCCCAAAGAAACCAATGATTCATTCATTACCATGTCAGGTTACATAGTATTACATCTAGCCATTCTTCAAAGCAGTACTTATTTCTCTAAGAGAGTTGTACCCATCCTTGTATGGTGATTTATGCCTACAACTGCAAAATTTGGAAGAGTAAAACAGGAGGACTGCTATGTTTGAGACCAGCTTGGGCTACCCAGTAACATTCTGTCTCAAAAGACGTAAAACAACAAGAACAAAAAGAAAAAGAAAACCAAAAGAATCTATGCCCGCTATTCCACTTACCAGGATGCTTACTATACCCATGATGATATGGAAGCAATCTAGGCAAGCTATTAGTATGTCTTCAGAAATAATCATACCAGATTGATAAGCAACGGCTAAAATAAAAGCAACTTTTTCTTTTTCTTTGTATTCAAATGGCAGTTTTAATACTAAAGAACACACACAAAATCAGCATTTCTATGTGTAGAAATTTCTGGTTTAGAAAAAAAACAATTTTTTTTTGAGACAGTATATCACATGTAGTTCAGGCTGTCCTGAAACCTACTATGTAGTGTAGGCTGTTCTTGAACTCACAGTGATCCTCCAACTTCAGCTAGCCGAATGCTGGGATTACACTCTGTGTGGCTTAGAAAATCTTAATTATGCAAGTTTATTTTAATTTCCTACTTTTTGTTTTTCTGAGAATTAGCTAATTCTGCCTAAGTCTTTTTATTATATATTATAAATGATCACTATTTCTTATCTAGAGATTTTTACTTCATATTTTATTAGGTATTTAAACCTGATTGTAATGCAGGAGAACAGTACAGTAAAAACACAACATACAAGGGAGGAAGCAATAGATAGTCAGGGTTAATACAGCTAAAATACTGCTAAAAGGTAAAATAAAAACCATACACTTCTTTTTTTATTGCATTTAGTGCTCAAAATTTTTCATTAATGTACTTCTAATGGCAAAAGCTTGAATACTAACATGGAAAGGCAAAGGGAGAGAAAAGAGCAAAGGATAAAAAGATGTATGTGTGAGGAAAGAAGTATGTCAAAGTCAAGATCTCTAGTTTACATTAAAAATGTGTAAATATCCAGATAATTCAGAATTTATGATCTTGTTGTAATACAAAAAGAATGTTTTCTATGACTTACTATTTAGTAAAGTTCCTTTTTTTTTAAGATACTATAACTTTTATATCACTATGAAGTTCATGTTAGCCTAAAGTCACAATCTGTGGAAGGAAACGACCAACTCCAAAGTCGTTCTGCGGCTCCAGATGTGCACCTATCCCCAGCCCCCACCAAACACGCATGGATACACACAATAAATAAAATAAAAAATAACACTTTTCTAAAAATTTAAACGAATATATAATCATACCTAGCTTCATACACATAAAGTATCCTTAGTCTCACTTTTTCATTTTTATAATTCTATTCTCTTCTATTCCAGTTATTTTATGCTAGCTCCTCGAGATAGTTTTGCTATGTAACTCAGGAAGACCTTAAATGTGGAATCTGCTTGTCATACAGCCTTCAAGTTCTGTGATTTTAGTTATGTGACAGTACTTTTTTCAGTTATTTTATTTGCCTATAGTTTAAATATTTTATTAGCTATTTTATTTATAAATAGCAAAATGTAATTTTTAATTGGGTAAAGAAATCATTTTAAATATTCTACGTGTATACTTACTATCCTAATAATAAACGTATAATAATTATGTGTTGACAATGGCTGACATGTCAACAAGCCCCCATAACTAGCAAGGATTTAAGGATTATTTCAGGAAGTAGGATTCTTAGAGGCAAGGGGTTAAACAGATGTAGAGGAGTTCCCATATTGGTGGGCAGCCCAAAAAGGAGTCCCAAGGTATACCACAGAGTTCTGAATCTTCACTAGTGTAGACGACTCAGACGGAACTTTGGACACCAGGGTGGGAGGGAGCAGGTCAGAAACATCAAGAAAGAAGAGGGAGGGAGGGTAGGAAAAAGAGAACGAGGAAAGGGGAGAGAGAAGTGGGATGGAAAGACAGAAGGCGGAAAGGCAGGGAGGAGAGGAAGGGTAAAAAGGGGGGGCAAGGATATCTATCATTGAGCTTATAGAACTAGGTATAAAAAATAATTTTTAAAAATTTATGTGCTGATATTGTCAGATTTAAATTAAAGCTGATAAAACTTATTTTCATTAAAAACACAAACTAATATTAATGGAATGCTTCTGAAAAAGTGGCAGCTCTGGCATGTCCTGGAGAACTTCAGCAGTAGAGAAGGCAAACAGCGTACTGGATGAGGACATGTGAAATGTGACAGTACAGAAGACGGGTAGGGTGCCAGAAGCAAGAATGCCAGCGTTCTAACTTTTTGACTATGACCTCTACTAAGATTCAATAATCTTCTCCGATCTCATAAACAGAACAGCTTACATACCTTCTGAGATTAGGGGAGAGTTCCCCTCCAGTCTTACATGAGCTTCTTGATTTATAACTGTTCCTTATCTGACCTTTTATGCTAACTATTATTTGAAATATGGAAATAAAGCAATCATCACATGGAGAAAGCCCAAAGGCTCCATCACATTACTGGAAAGGGACTATAATGCTGTGTTGCTGTCAGTGCCATAGGCCATGACTTACCTCTGTGCAATCAATCCTATCACTTTGAAGCTTAAGTAACTGTAACAGAACAACGCTACTTCTCTTTTCTTTGAAATAGCTCTAGGGAGAGAACCTGACCTCACCAATACAGAATTACCTTCAAACTATCCACAGCTTTCCAATATCAAAATAAAATGCACAATTAAGATCAAGTCAGTAAATATTTAGTGCTTTTAAGGAAAAAGTATATCCAGAACTCACTAGGAATATAAGGAAAAAAACAATGTTAAGTCACTTACCTAAAATAAGTAGCAATGCACAGAATGACCACCAACATAGGATAATATATATAGAAACCATCTGCAATAAAGGATAAAACTTTCATGGAACCCATAATCTAAAGAACAAGAAAAAAGTTTTATTAGTATAGGTCTATATTTTCATTCCTCTCCATAATTAGAAAATCTATCCAAGTTATATCAGTAAATTATACTTTCAAAAAGTATATTAAAAAAAAGCACTATGTATTATGAGTCTCTTAAACTTGCTTTTTATTAGGGTTTTTATTTAGTGAAATCTAATAATTTGAAAATATTACTTAAAATGCATATATGAAGACCATAATTATAAATGCTAGTAAGTCATAAGTCATATTTTAAACACTAATCTATGAAACAGAAACCTTTTTTATAAATAAACCAAAATCATTTTACACATAAACCCTTTAAGAGAAAGTTTTAGTTGTGAAAGTTAAAATACTATAGAACAATTTGACCAGCAATGAAAGAGAATTCATAACACTCTACATAGCACGTCACATAGATAACAAATCTAAACAGCTTTGTTTTATGACCATACTTACAGATGTATATGCAGTTGGCTGAGTATTCTGGTGAGATATGGATGAATCCATATGGGTCAAACCCAAGAAATTGAGACATAAAGGAGGAGTCAAACGGCAAAATAACCTACAGTAAATATTTTAAAATACCATAATATATCCTTTGAAGTGCCACAAGATACATTTACATTATTATGAATTGTGATCAGAACAGTTCAGATCACTGAAGCCATTATTTTCATCTACTTATAAAATACAAATTTTGAAATCTCATGTGAACTTCCTTTACTCATGGGGAGACATTCTGAAAATCCTATCGATCACATCACCTTTAAATAATACTTCAGCCTTAGACTGCCTGTTTTTGTGGTGTTGCTATTGTTATATACTCATATTTGTAGATGGTCTTTGTATGCATCTTCATCTCAACCATCTGTTCAATCTATCTCACAGCATGCAAGGACAATAACATCCTCAAAGTGAATTCTGCTTAAAGGATTTGAAGTTATATTGATATAATTCATATCTATTGATATGATCAATGTATGTATTGATACATATAAAATATGTTTATATTTTTGATAGGTACAGTTACAAATAGTTATTCATTTTTGACTAGGTAAAAAAATTAGCTTGTTGCTTCTGGCCTTATAGCTGGCATCAACTATATATGCTACAAAGTACCTTACATAGGTACAGAGTTGGAGAAGTGGGAGTTGGAAGAGAAGGAAATGAACATAAAAAGGTAATATGAGAGAATTTTTTGGTGGGAAGAAAAAACTCTGTATCTTGGTCATGTTGGCTGTAGGAATCTACACACAAATGAAAGATAAAAAACTAACACAGTACATAATTATTTATAAAACAAAGTCTTAAAGCTTTGGATTATTATTTTGTGGACTTATCAAGTCTAGTCCTTATGAACATCAAATATAGCTTATGAATAATATGTAACAGATTATGAAACCTAGCTGAAGCTGTAGCCAGTTCTCTACACTCTGTGAACTCCCTAGGAGAGAGTGTTCCTGTTGGCTGGTTTTCTTAGACTTCTTCAATTCAACCAACTTAACGTTCCCTGAGTCTGATTTTGTCTCTAAGCGTTCACTTTTTCATTTTGCTTATATACTTACTGATCTCTACATAGTCAATTCAGGCTCACTAGTCCTTCCTTCTAACATAGCATACCAACTTAAGCCATAAACCTTTTAGAGAATTTAGCTGTCAATCACAAAACAGATGTTTTATCAAATAGACATTTGATACTTAAACCAATTAATCAACTCACAGAAATATCAGTGTTACTGTAACATCCATGAACAAGAAATAGAGATCTATAATAGAACAAAAAAATGGAAAATTTCTCTTTGTCCTAAACTCAACCCTACTTACATGCCACTGAAAAGAAGACTGTAAGCATCAGTCTGATGATGTGAAGCCAAGTAATAATAATTAAATACACGGATCCTGAATACAGTAGAATAAACACAGATACTTAGGAAGAAGATGGAAAGGAAGCAAGCAATCTAGGGGAAAAAAAATAATTGGTTTAAGACTAATATGCTTTATTACTTTATATGCTATCATAATTACCATTCATCTCCAGTTAAGATTTACTGCTGCTCTAAAATTCAAATACAATGAAGTTTTTTAAATAGTTAAAATGATATTTTGAAAAATGAAAAAAATATCTATATTTTAACCAATTCAATACTGTTGATTCAAACATTATAAATCTGCCTCCTGGAGTATACTATTTTCCTATTCTGTTGACAACTCTTTGCATAAAGATTAAAAGTTATGCAATCTCACTGAGAAAAAGACATCAAAGTAATCTTATAAAATAATTTTTCAGTATCTTAACTTTTTAATCTCTCTTTAACTATAGTTCTTAATTTATATAGTCTGGGTGAAATGATATTCATTCTGAATAAAGACACTATGGGATACTTTACAAGAAGTTAATTCTAGAAGAAACATGGAGATATCAATTAAGAATGATATATGAATTGACATATATTTATAATAGACATTAAAAAGCTTACCTCAATATAAATATAATTATATGTTTTTTCTGCCAGCTGTATGAAGACTGCAAAAAGAGATAAGACAGGAGTTGTGCTAAAGAAAGTACACTCAGACCACACAACAATCACAGAGAAGACAGAAAGAATCACAGCAAGAATCCTGTAAAACCATGGCCGCAAAAGACATTCCCAGTACCATTCTGGAAAATAAAAAGAAAAATACAATTAGGAAAACTAAATGAGTAACAACATGCTTCCAGTGTTTCAAAATACCACCTCACAAAGGTAATTATAGTAAAAAGTAACATCTTCACAATGGAGAACCCAGGCAGACATCACTAGCCAAACGATCAACAGTAACACTGCAAACTGGTATCATGTGTGCTTCTTGTTATGATATACTGACGAGAACATGACCACCACTGCCGTGGTATTCCTACCGGAAAAATATGACATGTACAATTATGAAGACATATCCAACTCTACTCAGGATACTTGACAAAAATCTAGCTTAATTTAAGCAACTATTTTATAGGATATACAGAGACTAAAAGACTATTCCAGATTAAAGGAAAATTAGAAGATATGATAACTGAATATAATGTTTTATTATTTATAAGTAATATTATTGGCATATATAAGCAAAATATGCATAATAATTATAAATGTTATACTTTCCTAACTTTGATAGCTGTACTTAGATATGAAGAAAGTATATTTATTTTTAAAAAGCATATATTAAAACTCTTACAGGCTTGTCTGGAGGTCTGTCTAAATTTTTCCTAATTCTTCCCAAGTATGTCCCAGAATCCCATTATCTCAAGTATCAGGTTGATGGAAGAAACTAACAACCACAGATGAATACCACTGAATAATAAAGTAACTTGTGGCTTTAATAGTGTGACGCTTTAGTACATTCATTACATTTTTCATACTAAATTCAAAAGAGTGACACAGCAACCATATAGGAGAAAAGGACTTTATAAATAAGCCTTCATAAATAGCAGGCTTTATAAATGAGATGCATAAATATAAATAAACAAAGAGGACTTTCAAGGGAAATAATTTAGTAGTGCATCAACAATGAGAACATACTTAAGCTTCTGATGTAAAATTGTTTAAATTTGCACTTATTCTAAGTACATATCATTACATACACAAAATATATCTGATGTATTACATATGTTTTGCAAAGATTTTAATTATTTATGAGATAGTAGTAGTAACTGATGGATATATTATTTGATAAATAAAAGAGTTATTTGGGGGTCAGTTTATCAGATCCTTAAAATTACCATAAGGAATAAATTAATACAAAATTCAGCTTCAAATTGATGAAAATATATACTTTTTCCTTGTAAAGTTATTTTTAAACTTTGAATCTTATATCAAATTACATACCAACAGTAGGATTATAAAAATACTGGACAAATCGATTTTCTGGCTCTGGTGGTTGAAAAGTATGAACAAACTGATGAGTTGCACTGGTTTCGTTTTTTGCTACATCTTCTAGATAGAATGCCTGTTCCAAAAGAATCTGCCATTGCACTTGAGTTCGACGATGTCTCTGGACTGAATAAATCACCTTAAAAAGACAAAGGGGGACAGGTCTATCAGTGTGCTTATACGACTTACTGCTAGAGGACACAGTTCTGTTTATTTTTGTCTCAATAGAGTAATGCTAGTAGCATTTCCTTGGCAGAGCCAAAGATTTTAATATTTTAAAATGATGTAGCAGTTCTAACTCTTCCTTCCTCATTAGCCAAAAATATCCTATTCAGAACATAATGTTAAAGCATTTAAAAAAATAAAAACTGGATCAAAAGAAGTTTCAGACATACATTTACTTAAAATTTCTTTGTGTGTACATGCATGTATTTAAGTCTATGGTCATGTATGTGCATGAGTGTATGTATGGAAGCCAGAGGTCAATGTTACGTGCCTTCCTCTGTTACACTTCACCTTCCTTTTTTGGGACAGGGATATTTTATGAAATTTGGAGCACGCTCATTCAGCCACAGTGGTTGGCCAGCAAGTCCTAGAGACTCTGTGTTCTATTTCCCTAGTCCCGGGATTTCAAGGCAACACAATGCTCAGCTTTTTAAGAAGGTGTTTAAGATCAAACTCGGCTCCTCACTCTTCCACAACAAGCGTGTTATACACTGAGCCATCTGCCCAAGCTTAAACTGCTTTTCTATAAATCTTATTGATATCCTCTATATTTAGGTAAAGTAACTATAATAAATAATTAAATTACCTGTTTATGTAATTTTACCAGACTTTTTTCACTTGGATAGGTATTACGTTTTTCATCAAAATCTTCATAATCATCCATATTTCTACCCATTTTTTCCTGATACTCTGTAGGGCACTAAAAGAAACAAGACTATTTGAAAAATCTTAATAATAAAATATAAGAATTTATTTGTATTAAAAATCTCTCAATTTTAAGCATTGATAATTTTCTTAATAAAAAATTTTTCCTTTTCGTAGCATCTCTAAATTTTTTTATTTATTTAAAATTTTTATATACAAACAGAACAAATTTATGTCCTTGTCCCACTCTCTCCTTTCTCTTTCCTCTCTCCCACCCTCCCTTCTGTTCACAATCCATGTCCCTTTGTAACTATAGGCTACAAACCTTTTTTAGGGGTACCTGTACTAGCCCAAGATTGGGCATCTGTGATAGTGCAAGTAATCCTCCAGTGGACAGACCACGGTAGGGATGCTCCCCTTCTCTTGCTCCATCTAGTGTCTTGCTTTAACTGTTTCTCTTAAAGCATCTCTAAGTTTCAGGTCTTCATTTTTTTTTAATGATGCCATTTAACTACTATTACATACTCAAAGATTAGAGACGCTCTCAGCTCCTGACCAAGAAACATCCTTTGCAACAGATGTTTAATGCAGAGAACCACAAGTGACCGAAGTGACTGTGGAGTGCTCAGCTCTAGACAGAACATCATAATTGCCCTCCATTACAAGGTTCAGGGAGTCTTGTAGAAAAGGATGCAGTAAGAATATAAGAGCTGAGTGTGGGGAGGGGTGCTGTTAAACAGTATCCTCTGATCACGACAGGGCTGTCTGTGAACCAAGGAATTTACTGCAATGAAGTCTACTTCCACAAAACCTGCACAATAGTGGGTAAGGGAGAATCTCAAGAAACGTATCTCTCTGAGAGACTATTTAAAGCCAGACAAGAGAAGAGGAGCTTCTTTACTTGACAATTTACTTGTTGACAAGTCATCCATGGCCCAGCAGCACTCAGACACTTGCCAGTACAGGCATCCCAGATGAAACCCAGTGGGCCACACATGCAAATGATGTGAAAGTAGGAGGGAGACTGGCTAGAAAGAAGAAGCAAATGGGACAGGACGTGGTGTGACATTTAGAAGTAAGGAGTAAAAACAGAAAAAAATCATTGTATTTATATATGAAAATGTTAATGAATAAAAATTATTTTTTAAAAATTTCATGACATTTTAGAAGATTTGGAGTTGACTTTTGTGTAAAAAGAGGAAACAGTCAATGTTTATTCTTCTACATGTAGATGTCCAATTTTCCCAACACCACTTGTTGATTTGGTCTTTTCCCCAGCAAGCATGTTTGGCACCGTTGCCAAAAATCAAATGGCTGTATGAGTGGGAGTTTATGTCTGGGTTCTCTGTTCTAATCCATTGGTCAATGTAACTGTTTTTGTGCCAGTACCAAACTGTTTTTATTACTATAGTTCTGGAATGTAGTTTGAAATCTGGTATAGTGATCCCTACAGCAGTCTTCTTATTGCTCAAAATTGTTTTGGCTACTTGTGGTCTTTTGTTCTTCCATATGAATTTTGAGATTGTTTTTTTCCAGTTCTGTGAAGAATTGCATTGGGATTTTGATTTGAATTGCATTGAATCTGTATATTGCTTTGGGTAAGATGGTCATTTTCAAATACTGATCCTACCAATCCATCCTCCTGTCCCATCTAATATCCTCTTCAATCTCTTTTAGCAATGTTCTGAAGTTTTCACTATATAGGCCTTTTACTTCCTTATTTAAAAATTTATTCCAAATTTTTTTTTTTGTAGTTATGGTGAATGAGATTGATTCTCATTTCTTTTTCAGCTTGCTAGTCTCTGGCATATAGAAAACTACTGAATTTTATATGCTGATTTTGTAGCCTGCCACTTTACTAAAATTGTTTATTAATTTGAGTAGTTTCTTTGCAGAGTCATGTGGATCTCTCAATTATAGAATCACAGTATCTGCCAAAACAGATGTTTAACTTCTTTACCTATCTATATCTGTTTTATCTCCTCTTGCCTTATTGCTCTAGCTAGGACTTCAAGCACAATATTGAACAGGAGTGGTGACAGTGAACAGCTTTGTTTCATTCCTGATCTAAGTTGGAATGATTCGAGTTTTTCCTTATTTAGAATGATACTTCCTTTAGATTTGTATCAAGTTGAGATATGTTCCTTCTATTCCTGTTTTCTACATATCTTTTATCATGAAGGGATGTTGAATTTTGCCAAAGGCCTTTTCTACATCTAATGAGAAGATCATATGATTTTTGATTTTGAGTCTATTAATATGATGAATCATATTTCTTGATTTATGCATATTAAACCATTCTTGCATTACTGGTATGAACCCAACTTGATCATGAGGTATGATCTTATGGATATGTTTTTTAATTCAATTTGCTAGTATTTTATTGAAGTTTTTTGAATCTGGGTTCATACCTTCTTTCTCTTATTTAATCGAATAATTTGAAGAGTAGTGGTGTTAGTTCTCCTTTGAAGGCCTGAGACAGAATTCTGCATTGAATCCATATGGTCCTAGGCTTTATTTAGTTAGAAAATTTGTAATTACTGTTTCAATTTAATCTCTTACCTGTTTAATGTATCTGTTTCACCTCAAGTCAATTTTGGTAGGTTGATGTGTTTAGGAATTCATCCATTTCCTTTAGATTGCCAAATTTAAGAGAATATAAATTTTTAAAGTATGTTCTTATAATTCTCTGGATTTCACCAGTGTCTGTTGTGATTTCCCCCTTTTCATTTCTGATTTTGTTAATTTGAGTTTTCTGTCTTCTTTTAGTTAGTGAAGCTAAGGGTTTGTCAAATTTATTTGTCTTTTCAAAAAAAACTCTTTGTTTCATTGGGTTTTTTTGGTATTGTCTTTTTCAGTTCCAATCCATTGCATTCTGCTCAGATCTTGGTTATTCTCACGTGCTACTTTTAGAATTGGTCTGTTTCTTTTTTTTTCCTAAGGCTTTCAGGTGTAACAGTAATTCATTTATTCAGGATCTTTCCTTTTTTGTGATGTAGGCATTTAGTACTATAAATGTTCCTCTTAGGACTGCTTTCAATGTGTCCCATATATTTTGATAGGTTGTATCTTCAGTTTCATTGGCTTCAGGGAAGTTTTCAATTTCTTGTTTTATTTCATTTTTGATCCATTCCTAATTCAAAAATGTTTTGTTTAGATTCTATGAGTTTGTATAGATCTCTATCTTTATTTCATGATGGTCAGACAGTACACAGTGAATAATTTCAATTTTTCTGTATATATGGAGGCTTCATTTGTGTCCTAGCATATGATCTATTTTTGAGAATGTTCCATGAGCTGCATTCTTTAGTGTTTGGATCAAATGTTCTGTAGATATCTGTAAGTTCCATTTGACTTATGGTTTCATTTAACTCCAATATGTCTCTCTTTAGTTTTTGACCTGTTGACCTGTCCAATGGTGTGAGTGGGATATTGAAGTCTCCTACTACTACTGTGTTTGGGTTGATTAGTTGTTTTGTCATCTGTAGTGCTTATTTGATGAATTTGGGTGCTTCCATGTTTGGTGCATACATGTTTAAGATAATAAGATCTTCTTGCTGGAATTTTTCCTCTACTAAGATGTAGTATCCATTTGTATCTCATATGGTTTGCTTTAGTTTGAAGTCTATTTTGTCTGATATTAAGATGGCAACTCCTGCTTGTTTCCTCTCATTTGCTTGGAGTACTTTTGACCTTCCTTTTACCCTGAGAAAAATGTTTATCTTTCAAGGTAAGGTGTGTTTCTTGGAGGCAGAGGATTGATAGGTCATGATATTTGATCCAAGTTATAAGCCTGTGTCTTTTGATTGGGGAATTGAGCCCACTGATATTTAAAGTTATTATAAAAGTGTTTATTGGTTCCTGATATTTTGCTGATCTCATGGTGTTTGCCTTTTTTAGTTCCTCATTCAGTTCTTGTGTTGATTTTACTTATTCTCTTTAGTTTCTTTGATGTGTTTATCCTCCTCTTCCATCTTGAGCATTTCTTCCAGTATTCTCTGTAGCCCTGGCTTAGTGGCCATATAGTCTTTTAGTCTGTTTTTGTCATGGGATATTTTTCTTTCACTATCAATTATGTCTGACAGTTTTGATGGATATAATAATCTCGGTTGGCATCTGTATTCATTCAGAACACGTACTGTGTCTCTCTAGGCCCTTCTGGCTTTTACCATTTGTATTGAGAAAACAGTAATTATTTAGATGGGTTTACCTGTATATATGACTTGTTCCTTTTGTCTTGCAGCTCTTAAGATCTTGTCTTCAATGTGTGTATTTGGTGTGTGGGCTATCATATGCCAAGGGGTGTTTCTTTTTTTGTCTAGAGTATTTGGTATTCGGTATGCCTCTTGAACAGGAGGGTATCTCTATACATGGTGAATTTTCCTCTTGTGTGCCAGTTTCTGGGATACCCATGATTCACATGTTGAGACTTTTGATTATGCCCGAGTTCCTGTATGTTCAAGTGTGTTTTTCAGTTTATCAGTTTTCTGTCATTGACTTATGAACCTCTTCTATCTTATCTTCTAGTTCTGAGACTGTCTTCTACATGATCAGCTCTACTTTTGAGACTCTCTATTGAATTTTTTATTACACTGTTTAGATTTTTTCTGTTCCATTGTTGCTTTAGTATGGTTTGGTTTTTTTTTCAGTGTTTCTATGTTTTCAGGCTCTCTATTTTCATTGTTTGTGCCTATTTTGTTTGTGTTTTCTTGGATTTCTCTCCTGAGTTTGTTGTGTTCTTCTCAAAATGTATTTAAGCATTTATCTATGTCCTGTCAGAGCAAATTGAATATATGTATAATCAACCTTTGAAATTCATTGTCTTGGTTATTGTTTTCTTGGATACCTTCCACTGGGCTATCCTCTGTGCGAACTGAAGCCTTACATTTGATTTTTCTTGTGATTTTTCTGTTTTACCCTCAAGATGTTGGCATTTTTTGGATGAGTGGAGACTGAATGTAGTTTTATTTGAAGTCACTCTAGGATGCTATTTTCAGCACTTAGATGATGTTAATAGTGTCTAAGTTTTTCCTTATGATAGGTAACACATGTTTGGGCATCCACAAATCCGAAGATGTGCGAGCACATTTCTCTTATTCCTAACCCTAACGTGTCTAATCTGGACATAGCTCTATGTCTGAACCTGTATGACAACCTAACCATATATGTAATACAAACTATTTGGCTCCCCCTAACACTCTCTATGGATATTATATTTGTCTGTAAAACAACTGTAGCCTTGTTTTTAGCCCATATGCTAACCCTAATCCCGGCACCAGATCAAAACCACACATATGAATACATAAAAAGCATTTAGGAATGCCAATTCCTAGCACTTGAGTGGGACCAAGTATGAGAATGAACACAGAGGAGAGACCTATCCTTTCCAAGTTTCCTAATGCAAACCCTAACCCAAGCCAAGTGTCTTATCTGACATCTAGCTTGAAGTCTGTCCCATACAAAAGAATGAGCCAAAGCTCTAAAAGAAACCATTTACATCACTCTAAATCTCTCTGTGGAGCTAGAATTCACCTACAAACCAAGTATAGCTCTACCCATTGAACAATTTACACCCCTAATGAGACTGAATCTCATACCTACTATTACAGTTGAAGGAAGACTGACAAGTATAGGCAACACTGACCTTAACCACAACCTGACTCTTAACACTAAGGCTGAGTACTAGTATCTGTGTGCAAAGCACAGTCCTATCATTTCTCCTATTCCTAACCCTAACCCTAACAAAGTGTCCAATCCTGACATAGCTCTGTCTATGAACTTGTACTAGGATCTAACCATGTATCTACTATACACTATAGGCTTGCCTATGTGGATGTAATATTCATCTATAAAACAATTGCAGCCTTGTTATTAGTCCAGATGCTAACCCTAACCCTACCATCAGATCAAAACCACATATATGCTGGGATGAATACTCAATGTTTGCATAGTAGAAAAAAGTTTAAAAAAACAACCATATATATGAGTAAATAAAAACAAACACTGGCACCTAAATCAGGACTCCTAACATTTGAGTGCCACCTCACATTAGTATGAACAGAGAGCACAGATCTATCCTTTCTCTGTTTACTAGCCCTAACCCTAATCCATTTTCTAATCCTAGACCTAGTTCTCAATCTGTCCTATGCAAAAGAATAAGCCAAAGCTCTAAGAGAAACCATTTAAATCACCCAATCTTCCTGTGGATCTAGAATTCACCTACAAACCAAGTAAAGGTCTATCCATAGCTCAAATTACAACCCTAATACTGTGTCAGATTGAATCTCATACCTACCATTACAGGTAAAGGAAGACTGACAAGTACAGTGTTCTTTACCACAAGCTAGCTCCTAACACTAGACTGAGTCCTAGAATGAGTCTGTACACAAAGCAAAGGCCTATCATTTTCCCTATTCCTAATCTCTGTCCAATCCTGACATAGCTCTAAGTCTGAACCTGTACCCTGACCTAACCATATATCTAATACAGACTATTTTGCTCCCCTAACACTCTCAATGAATGCAATATTCATCTACAAAGCAATTGTAGCCTTGTTATTAACCCACATGCTAACCCTAACATTAGCACCAGATCAAAACCTCACGTATGATTACCGAAAAACCAAACCTGACATCTAAATCCCAACTCGTAATCCTTGAGCTTGAGTGGGACCTAGTATAAGTATGAACACAAACATAGACATACCCTTTTCATGTTCCCTAACCCAAACCCTAACCCTATATCTAATATAGAGTATTTGGCTTGCCCTAATTCTCTTTGCGGATGTAATATTCATCTATCTAACAATCGAAGTTTTGTGTTTAGCACATATGCTAACCTAACCCAAGCACCAGATAAATACCACACTATTATTACATAAAAACGAATCCTGATACCTAACTGTAAAACATTGAATGTCTATCACTTTTTTTCTCGTGAATCATAAGATGTCCTAAAATGGCATATAGAAAGCCCTACTTTATTTTCTTACAGGAGATGTGCCTTTGGTAACAATACACAAAAGTACTTAAAAGGTGTATCCTTATCAGTATGTCATGGCAGTTATTATGTCACTTCTGTTTCTATATTTCAATGGAAAATACTATCAGTAGCTAATATCGAACCCATATAGCAAAAAATTCCAACATATAAATTACTATTGCTTTATGGTAAAACTTTCCATGTAATTGCACTGGGATAATCTCAGTTATAGGCCTTAAAAAAAAAGATAATATAGTTTAATTACCTTTTTAAGTATCGTATCCACACATTTTCTTAGTGGGTGATTATACTTGATGCTTTCATTTACTTTACGAACCTCCTATACAAACAGTGAGAGAGAGAGAAAAAAGCAGTGAGAGATACAAAAAGACTTCCATTTCTAAATACCAGACATTGGAAATCAAAATGCACTAAATACTGTTTATAAGCTACAGAGGTTTTAATTTCAACTCAAATTATTTAGCATTACATGAAGTCCTTTCAGTTGAGTAAAAGTGTATCTTCTTTTTAAAATAAATAGGTATACGGGGTGCATGCATGTGTTTGCATGTGAAGGTGTGTATGCAAGTGTATGTAAATGAGTGCATATGAATCTGTATGCCTGTGGAGGCTCAAGGGTGGTATTAGGAAATCATCCACCATTGCTCTTCAACCTCACTGCTGTTAACCTGAGTCTCTAATTAAACCCAGAGCACACCATTATGACTAATATGGCTAGCCAGCTTGTTGGGATTCCCAGGTTCTGCCTTTCATGGGTGGAATTACAATTGGTCATCATAACTGCAAGGTACTTTTTACATGGGGTCTGGGGATCTAAACTCAGGTCCTCTTACTTGCAAGGCAAAGACTTTTACCACTGATCCCCTATATTACTCGAGCTGGACTAGAATACAATATACGGTCCAGTCTGCCTTGACCTCATGATCTCCAACTAAACTTCCCTGGTGCTGGGCTTATAAATAAGCATATTTGCTACCTTGTGCAAAGCATCCTTGTGCTTTTTTATTAAAAGATCACCTTGAAATGTTAATATACTACAACTTTCCACTGCTAAGGCTGCCTTAAAGTTTGTAGTTAGCACAAATTTATTCAACTTTAAAAATGAACTGTGTGTGTAGGAAATACATATTTTACATATATATGTAAAATGACATTTTTCTTGAAATTAGTTAGGCATATTAAACAATATACTGAAACAGTTACCTTTTAATATTTGCTACATTGTTTGTAAGTTTAAGATTCCTTCAGCGTTTCATAATTAAAGTGTAAAAAGTGTGTGAAATATTAGCTTGTTTCCTTGATATAAAAACAACTTTGAGCTTTTTCATTACTATACCTCATCAATTTTTTTTTACTTTTCAAAAAAGTTTATCTGTATACATTAATTATACAGAGTAATGCTTTAAAGATGACTTTTTTATGCATGTGTGCATTAGTCAGGGTTCTCTAAAGGAATGGAAGTGATGGAATGAATATACAGTACAAGGGGATTATTAGACTGCCTTATACAAGGCAGGCTGAGTAGTCCAACAAAGGTCATCTGTACGATGGAGAGTCTGAGAGCCCGTAGCTACTCAGTCTGTGAGGCTGAGCGTCTCAGCTGTCTGGTCCAATACTAAAGACCTAGAGGACTCCTGGAGGGATGCTTGTCTTCACCCCATGTCAGATGGCCAAAGAAGTCTGGTTCGGATTGGAGTCAAGGATGGTGTCATCAATTCTTTTGGCAAATAGCAAGCAGCTTTAGTTAGCAAGCAGTTTCAGTGGAAGTAAATAACATTTCTCCCTTACCAAAATTTTCTATCCATAAAAATGACAAAATGTAGGTCACATAGCACAGATTTTAGGGTGGCTTAAAATGGGCTTATAAATTTGATTCTATTCTGTTTTTCAGATTAATTATCCTAAACAATCTGCCTCTATGTAGCTTGGAAAGTGCTGATTATTTTGAACTGCTTTCAAAATCCAGTTTCACCTTTTCCATTTGACACTCAAGGTGGTTTTAGTTTTCAAACATAAACTCTATACTCACTGTAATTTGACTTTAAAATTTCCTGGTTTGACTAGTATGCTGCTGGCTATAAATATTCTAGCCATCCATCAAAGACCAGGTCATATTTTATCTTTTCTCTATTCGGATCTGTTGAAACCTCTTTCAGTCCCACAACTGAAGCCCAAGAATCCCCAGAGAAGCTGGCTAGCCAAGTGAGCTCTACTGGAGAGCTTCAGGTCTAATTAGAAACATGGCCTCAAAAGAATAAGGTGAAAAATCAATTGTGGATAGGGGTACACACATTCTGGCACCATGACGTATATATGTGGGTCTACATACATGCAAACACATACACAGATGTACATACTTTACACACATACACATGGAAAAACAAAAATCAAAAAAGTAAAGGAATTTTGGGGCTGGAGAGGTGGTTCAGGTGCAGGCAGAAGGTCCTGAGTTCGGATCCTAGGCCCCACGTATAGAGGCCGGGCAGAAGCGGGGGCGGCCTGCGTTTCTGGTCCTGGTAGGGCGGAGCCTGTGAATCCCAGGCAGAGTAAACAAGGAGGAGGTGGAGGTGTCCATGATGGTTCTACACACACACACACATACATACACACACGCACACATATATATATATATATACACATGCACATGGGACAATTTAATAAATAATAAAAAAAGTAAAAAAAGTAAAGGATTTTTAAAAAAAGAGTCTGGGGATATAGCTCAGTGGTAGACATATACTTAGTATATGTGAAGCCCTCAGTTCAAACCCCAGTACTAAAAACAAAACAAAATAAAAAGAAACCTGAAGTCTCAAATAATAAACTTGACCTTATACTTGTTGAAAAAATAAATCAACTACTAAATCCAAATTTCTCAAACCTGCAACATCTTAATACCAACCTTTAACATCAACTTTGGAGATGATACTAACAAATTTGAATTATCTTTTTAATATATATAAAATCTTATCAAATATGAATTGTCTCAAATCTTATCAAATATGAACAGTTTTAAGCTGCATGTATGTACACATATATATCCACACAAAATATAAAAATTATAAATTATCTGTGAGTGTGTGGTGCATGTGCATGTACGGGTAAAGAGAACTTTGGGCCTCTTGGTCCATCGCTCACTGCCATATTCCCTTGAGACAAATCTCTCACAAGCTCAAAGCTAGACTGGGGGCCAACAATCACCAGCGATCTCTGCACCCCCACAGCACTGAGGGTACAGGTGTGCCGTGACCAGGGTTGGCTTTTTGTATGTGTGCTGGGGATCTGAACTCAGATTCTTATGCTTATGCAGCAAAAGCACTTACCCCTGAGCCATCTCTCCAGCCCTGAATTATCTTTTTTTGAGAAGTGTAACAATAATCATCATATTCTTAAGGTAATGTACTAGAATGCTGCTTAAAAGATTTACTCCTATATTTTTCAATTGATGTTACAATAAAAAATAACAACTAAGTCACATGTTATGCAGAATAAAGAGAGGCAATATGTTAACAATGAAATCCCAATCTTCAGTATCTCAGAATGATTATTTTGATTAGGGATGATTTAACTAGCTAAATTATGGTGGTGTCAAACTACAGTGTACAGTACTCAGTGCTACTTATATATAACTGGTGTCCTCATTTAAAAAAATGGAGCCTTAAAGGCTACTGAGGTAGTTCAACAGGTAAAGCAATTGCTGTGCAAATTTGATGACTTGAGTTTGATCTCCAGAACCCACAAGGCATAACCATTTCCCAAAATTTTTCCTCTGACCTTCACATGTTCACCTGCACTCACGCACATAGAGAAATTAAACTTTTTTATAAATGGAACTTTATACACAAAGAAACAGATAGGGAGAATATGACATGAAGATGAAGACAGATCTACGAGACAAGAAATAGTAAAGACTGTGAGCAAACTATCAGAAACTAGAAGAAAGGCATAAGTCAGACTTTCTCTATGGACTTTTAGCCTCCAGAACTGAAAGACAGTAAATCTGTTAAAATCACCCAATTCTCCTGACACATTTGTTACAGTAGCCCATGGTGCTAATGCAGGTTTCCTTGAAGAATTCTTGTTTATGTTAAGATCTGATATGATGTAAGAATTACCCAGAGCATTTCAAGAATTTTGTGAATGGCTGTATAGAGACAGAAAAGAAAAGTAATGAGGATAACTACTAAGAATAGGGGTCATCAAATCAAATCAAAACCAGTATACAACCTGCTCTTAAACTGGAATCAAACAGAAATAAAAGCCTGTTCATTCATTCATGTGTAGACTGTGGTTGCTTTCACATTACATTAGTGCACTAGTTGTAATAGAAATACATGGCAGCAAAGCCTAAAATATTTACAATCCGGTCCTTTATAATTACAAAGTTTCCTGGTCCCTATTAAAGTATGAGCTAAAGCTATTGCCTGGCTCTCCTATAGCTGTGTAAACAAAGGAAAGTTACATAAACTCTCGATGCCTTGCTTCCTTCATTTATGAAGTGGGGATAAAAAAAATTCTCAGAAATTTGTAAGAATTAAATAGAGTTGACCCTAAAATGACATGAGTTTGAACTGTGAAGGACCAGTTAATATGCAGATTTTTAAAAATACCTGTGACAATAAAACAGAGCAATTGAACAGCCTAAAAATGTTGAAAGATTTTAAAATTACATATGTTATGAATGAATAAAAAATTTAGATAAGAGCCTATACATAATTTACTACCATAAAATGGACACCATCTATCATAAACGCTAAAAATTATCAAATCCTATGGACATAAATTCACAGATCAGACATGGTACCATTTGCAGTCAAGAGAAATGTAAAAAAACAAAACAAAACAAAAAGAACCCCACAGTATTAAATCCTGTTTTTGAATAGTTTAGCCTTGCTTACCTCCATAACATCTTCCAAATTCTCTTCTGCATCTGCCTTCTCTGTCATCAGTTTGGCTGCCTTAAAGTAAGTCTTCATAAGTAGATAGCCTCTTTTGGCTCCATTCCAGTAGGACCTAGGAATTTCCACCAAGCCATACCCCAACAGTAACACGAGAAGAAATAGACCCCATGTATTGGCAGCAGCAATTCCAATTGTCTGAAGCTGATTCCTAAGAAAGACAAATCATAAGCAAATAAGCATGACACATATACTTTCTGCAAAAATAAAAAAATAAAACTAATTAGTATTAAATGTACTTTCAGAGCACTGTGCTAAAAGATGGTTAGGACTTCATATGAGAAATTCTCAGCTACTCTTCTACAGCAAACAATCCACAGTCTAATGTCTAGACAGAGTATGACTGCAAAAAGTAGACAACATGGAATACTGCTTCCACTCCATTTTAAACTACAATATCCAATGATTCATGACAAATATTTTGTAATGTATGTATGAGAAATGACAGATATTACAGGGCAAATATATATTTTCTCCACAGAAAAAAATTTTGACTAGTGGTTTCTTAATCAAGAATAACCGAAACTTATCCCCCCAAAATTGAATTAACTTTTTTAAGGCTGTTTAACACAAATCTCAGGACTGCAACAATGAGGTTTAACCCTGCCACTAAATTTTCAGACCTAGTTCTTCACATACGTTACAAATCATATGCACATGGTAGGTTACAGTTCATTGAAGTAGCTAAGTCTAAAACTACATTAAGAATAACTATTACCCCAATCACAACCAAAGCAAATGGAAAAAAGTTCCAATGAAAAAGAAATCCAGGTATCTGCACATTTACAAAATCTGAAGTTCTATCAAAATATTGTATTTATCATATAGCTGTTAGTCAAAGCATTATTCCATCACTTGATAGTTGTAATTTAAAGATGTTAATCTATATTTTTATGCATTAGTAGCATGTATTACTCAGTTATCTTTTGGGAGGCATTTATAAGACATATAATAAGGTACGTGTAAGAGTGTTTCTATGCCGGTTCATGATAAAAATTATTTTTTCTTTTTATTATTTACTATTATATATTCATTTATTAAAAATTTCATAAGTAAACTCTCTCTTCCCTACTGCTAGTCCTCCTTCCCTGCAATTTTTCCTTACATATACATGTCTTTTTGTTTCATGTCATGCTGAGTTTAAGCAGGGCCTTTTGTGTGATCCTGGACTTGAGACTACATCTTGGAGGGTAACAGACTCCCCAATGGATACACAACTGGATTATTTTGTCATCTCCCTAAGTCTGTCAGCTGTCCATTGTTCATTAGTACTTGTAAACCACCATGGGCTTTCCCTCAGTTCACAGCTGACCACTGACCAAAAATGCACAAACATTCACAGAAACAATATTTAAAAAAATGCCTTTTCTTACCATTCTAAATGCAAATGTGGATTTACAGCTACATAAATTAAAAATGCTCCAAAAATCAGCAAGTAAGTGCCATAGTAGATTGCATTCTCAATTAGTGCAGTTTTTATTTTTCCAGTGATGGAAAACCCTCCAGATCTTGCATATGATTGCATGAAAGGTAAGAGAATCCTAGGTGAATGGAAAAAAACTTGATTAAAAACTCAAACAATAAGTATCTTTATAATCTAAAAATGCCCAAAGTATGTGAATCTTAATGTAAATCTCACTAAAGATGAGTAATTAAATTATGCCAGTAACAAAATCATAAATATATAAACATAAATTTAATATAAATTAAATAAATATAAATAATAAATGGTTGAATATTTTTTGAATATTAAATCTGGGGGCCACAAGGTCCTGAGGGAGAAGAGGGAAAGGTAGCAAAGAAGCTACAGTGTGAGCATACAATAGCACAAGTAACCTCGGATCACTCAGAAAGGTCTGAAAACAGATCTTTAAAGCCTTTCTGAGGGCCGGAGCTGCCACGTATTCTTGTAAATCTAGCACTTGAGAAACTGAGGCAGGGAGGTCACTGAGTTTCAGGACAGCCTGGGACACAAAGTAAGACGCTGTCTCAAAAGCAAAAACAAAAATAAAACCCTTTCTAAAGAGTTTGGATTGTAATTTTTAAAAATGAAGCTGTTTTTCATTTTTTTAAAAAAATACAGAGTTTCACTATACAGTTCAGGCTGTTTTCAAACTCGCAATCCTCCTGCCTCAAACCTCCCAAACGCTGGATTATACGCAGCGGTGACATGCATGGCTACAACGCATTCATTTTCAGAGAAAGAGAGGTACTGCCAATTATTCAGGCTGCAGCATGGAAAATGTACAGAAAGCAAATGAAACTGGAATTAGCCATGAGAGTAAAGCGGTCATAAGAAACAGGACAAGACCGTCAACCTACTGATGACAATAAAAAGAAAGCTATGAGGGCAAGCAACAGGCTCAACCAGCTCCAGAACTCAGGACAGACAGATTCTGAAGCCATCAGCAATATCTGCAACACAATGATGCCAGGACATGAAATCTGGAGTGGTGAGTATATTGAGGAAAGAGCTGTAACTAACCTGAGACACACCAGCATTTATGGAGAAGTAGAGAAAGCGGAGAAGAAAAAGGCTACAGTGAAAGATTCTAGCACAGAACAGTAAAAGGACAAGGAAGGAAACCAGGAGTGGATGGAGCAGAAGCAAGAAGAAAAAAGAGAGAGAAAATGAAACCAAATGCTGTCAAGAGACCAAGTACATTAGACACATGTATGCTGAGTGAAGAACTGTGTGAAGAAAAAAGAAAGTCCCATGGGTAGAAGGATAACTTAACAACAAGAAAAATAGAGACATCAAAAAATAGGGGGACACACATAAGCTTGCTGGTGAGAGGCTGAGAGAACTGTCAGTCATAACATCTATTTTCATTGTGAGATCGAAAGTAAAGTCACCTGCAAGAGTAGAGATGACTTTTTGGAGGGAGTACAAAGGAGCCACAAAAGATATAAAGCTTAGAGAGTGAAGAGCAAATGACAATGATGAGAACCATCAAGTTAATGAACATGAACTTACAGAAGCACTACTCTATTCTGATGCATGATTTTCTCTTGCGGTGTTCACTCCTAGCTTGAGAGCTTGCTGCCTGCAGAATGACTAAGAGATGCTCGAAGGCAGTGAGCAGCAGCAGAGACACAATGCTACAATGGGTTCAGAACTAGACCTGCAACACTAAACGATCAAAAAACCATGGCTGTAATTGAGGTTATGCAGGATGGCAGACAACATGAGTAAATGTAAGGCTCCAGGGAAGACCACCATGTAGGAAACTGGCCAGAAAATAAAGGAAATGTGGACACAGAGAAAGGCGGAGACAATGGTAATTTCAGCATGACCAGTTTCATGAAATAATGGATAAGACTGAATTGAAGGAAAGAAGAAGCAATAAATAGAGGATAATATTTTTCACTCTTTTTTCCCTTTTACTTTTTTTTTAGGAGAGATTCGAGTCAGCAAAAATGGGATACAAAATATTCACTGAAAATTAATTACTTTTGTTTTTACTCTAACAAAATTTTTGAATTTTACCCTTCCCTGCCACTTACCAAGTTAAAAATTGTGATGTCCAGTATACTACCCTCCAGAAAATTGGCATGATTCCATCAGGAATGTAGCTCCATGGCTTGAAACATGGGTGGTGTCTGTTTAGTAACAATTTAAAGCCAGTTAATTTTAAATAATTCTTAAATAAATTACATAATTAACTCTGTGTGGCAAAGTTCATTTGTATCAGATTAATGATTACTGATTAAATTTAAAATTCAAAGCTGTCATGGTTTTAAACTGTACATAAGGGGAATAAAACCATTTATTCCAAAAAGTATACCCCTCAAATTTCCAATTAAGTATATTTTTACTATTAAGTAAAAGAAGTCTCTTTAAAAAGCAAACAGATTATGAAATCAAACCTCTAATGATTCGCTTTAAATATACATTCATCTCATGTATAGGGTTGATTATGGAAGATAGAATGCTAATTAATCACTACAACAGCTCCTGCAGAGATGAACACCAGCGTTTACACACATATTGGTTTAGGTTTTCTAATGGTGGTCTCTGGCCATAAATTCTTCCATTTAATGGTTTCTTAGACTGTGAGGATAGCTATTAATAAAGAACTTTGAGTTTTTAATAGTGACTCAAAAAGTAATATTTTTAAAGCTTACTTTTACTCAAAGTTAGAATTTTCATGCATGTACATATGCCTGTGTGTATGTTCAGGGTAACTGTGCACATAGAGGTCAGAGGACAACACTGAGTACCATCCTTATAAACAGTGCCCCCTTCTTTAAGACAGTCTCTCATTGCTCTGCAGCTACACTAACTGGCCAGTGGGTCCCAGGCATCCTCCTGTTTCCATCTCTCCAGGCCTGGGATTAAAAACACAGAGCACCACACGTAGCATTTCACATGGCTTTGG
Source organism: Typhlomys cinereus (assembly GCA_023101885.1). Taxonomy (NCBI): domain Eukaryota; kingdom Metazoa; phylum Chordata; class Mammalia; order Rodentia; family Platacanthomyidae; genus Typhlomys; species Typhlomys cinereus. The sequence continues at coordinate 2,837,497 of JALPQD010000300.1, read as the reverse complement.
GAATTAACTTAGATCCTCATGCTTATAAGACAAGCACTATATCAACTGAACTGTCTTCCTAATCCTGAGGTTTTTATTTTTGAAACAGTAAAATTATGTATACATAATATGATTCAAAATGTTGACAAAAGCTTCCTGTCCACACAAATTTTTAAATGGGAGTTTAACATGAATTTAATATAACCTTCTGGAAATTTTAACTTTGTTCAGTTTTTAAGTTTTATTTATTTAGTGTGTGTGTGTGTGTGTGTGTGTGTGTGTGTGTGTGTGCGCGCGCGCGCGCGCGTTCAACTTTCAGGAGTCAGTTCTCTTCTGCCATCTTGTGGGTTCTAGTGTGAATGCACTTCATGCCAAGCTATCCTGTTTTTCCAAACTTTGTTCATTCTTGACAAAGAACTGAATTTCTGAAGAATGTTCAACATAAGAGAACTATCTTATATTCACAATAACTTCCCTTTTCCTCTTCTTTTTTGATATTTTAAAAATAAGGTCTCTTGTAGTCTGGGTTGGCTTTGAACTCATTACATGGCTGAGGCCAGATTTGAACTCCTTTTGTCTCTACCTTCTAAATGCTGAAATTACAGGCATGCACAACCATACTCAGCCCGCCTTATTCTTATAGCAAATTTGTAAATTAGGCAAAAGAAAAAATGCTTGGTCCTTTATATATTTATTCATAAAACTAAAACCAACCTGGGAATTTGCATGATATTAAAAATAATTTAATATAATTAAAATATTATGTTACTTCAGAATGTAATGAGGCAAAAAATAGACTAAAAAGTTGTCTTCTTCGAACTGTTCACTACTGTCTACTGGAAGGTCTTATGCACCAAATATATTTAAAGTCTACATTTAAATGATTACAATATAGTACAGTGAAAATGCTAGCAAGGGATGAAAGCTGGAGGAACAAATGATAATGAAGGCAACTTGTATAAATATAAAATCTGGCTGGCAAAATATTTTCAGTATTACAATATGTATATTCACAGAAAAGTTAAAAAAAAAAAAAACAAAGAACTACCTTGGAACTGGGGTGATGGTTGAATACACTCCAGTAACATTGTTACTTTCAGGAGGGCTTGAATTTGCAGCAGCATGCCTGCACCGGTTGTATATTGTCTAAAGCAAAGAATATATGGTTTAAAATCGGGAATCAAAATGTCATCAAGTACTTAAAAGACATTTTATAAATCCATATACCTAAACTTACCTTCCTGTCTATGCTATTTAGTAATTAAATTCCTCATAAAATATAAATTAAATAGGGCTAAACCTATATAACTAGCTACTTAAAAAAAAACAAAACTTTATCACTAAAATTGATTTTTAACTTGAAAAACTCATTTTCCCCTCTTACCGTACTAACATCCAGAGGCAGTATGAAGACAATAAGAAAGCAGAGATACCACGCAAGCAACGTTCCAACAATCACAAGTCTATGCTGTTTTTTAAAATCTCCATATCGATGAAGTAGGAATAATGCCAGAAAAAAGACAAAAACAATCTCCAGTCCCAAAGCTGCACCACTCATTATTGAATGTTCACACTTTCTAACCCAAGTTATTCACATACAGTTCTGGACCATATCTGTTCTCTGGAGAAAAAGAAAGAAAAAAAGAAAAAAGAGTAACTTAAACAGGAAATGACCAGTGGAAATTTTATAAATATTTATTAATGCATTAGTTAACAAACACTTCAGAAAGCCACAATGTAACTTTACATTAGATCATCAGATTCTGAATAAGAAGAAAAGGTTTTATATCCTACCATTTTTAAGATTATACTTTTTATATAATTATTTATTTGAGAGGTAAGGAATGAGGAAGAAAGAGAGAAGAGAGAAAGGGAGGGAGAGAGGGAAATAGGAGGAAGAAGGTGCAAACATGCCTGTCTGAGTGCATGAGTGGAGGTCAGAGGACAACTTTCAGAAATCACTTTTCTCTATCCGCCATGCCTCTGGGAACCAAACTCCAGTGGCCAGGCCCACGAGCAGGTACCTTACCCACTGAGCTATTTCCCAGCCCCTTTATATCCAACTTTTAAAACACATCTTTAAAGTTTCTAATGTAGGCTGAGTGCTTAATGTACGCCTGAAATTCTGGCAACTGGGAAAGAGAATCCTGAGTTTGAGAATCCTGTGTAACCCTGGGTTACACAGCAAGACCTTGTCTCAAGAAAACCTACACACTGCTATGTTTAGAGAAAAAAAATTCTAGCAAAAGTTACACTGGCTCTTAAAATACTAAAAATTAAGAAAATCTTAATTTAAGGTTTTAATAGTTTCAACACAATGTCATTTGAATTAGTTTTTTAATGTTATAATAATAGACCATTTGTACGATATTAAATACTTAAGCTATCTCAGAAAATTAGATATTTAGCAAGACAAAGTTTTCTAAGACCAACTATAGTAGTTATGTAAGATTTTCTAAGACAGGAAGGTACAGTCAAACGGAGTCAAAAGTTATATTTCCTTTGTTTAAAACATTAGTTTTCCTTTTATACTAGCTTTGTCTAATGACTCAACTGTAATGATCTACAATTTTAGTGCTTTTCAAGTTTCTATTTTCATTTATTTACATTCATGTTACTTTCTTTAAGGCAAGTTTTTAAGCACTTTTATATATACATATATATATATACAAACATACATATATTTAATATATATAAATATCATTTTTGAGTGTCTCATCATGTAGTCCAGGCTGGCCACATGATATAGCTCAAACTGACAAACTGATCATCATCCTGCATCAGTCTTGCAAATGGGATTATAGACACATGTAACCATACCTAGTTGAAAATATGGTTAATTGTAATGCTGATGATAAAGACATCAATAATGTTATTTTTCTACTTAAAATAATATACTGTTGCTTACTAAAGACAGTATATAATTTTCACATTCATAATACCAATATTGTATCAATAAATATCAACTCATTAATAATCTTAACAATGACAATCAAATTTTCATGCAACAGGAAAAAAAGGCAGAATCAATAAAATACTTAAATCAACATAAATTTGTAGCCGAAGCTCATTGTTGAGAAAGAAAATATGAATACTTTAATAGGCTAAATTTAATTTTGTAGAGGAAATTTCCTTACATGAAATATCACAAAAATCATTTAGTAAACTAGTTTCTTCACTATATTAAATAATTCATTCTTCACATTTCAAGCATCATCAAATTTTTTATTAATTTTTCAGTTAGCATACAAAAATGAGATTCACTGTGGCATTTTTTTACATATGATAATTCATTCTTATCTGAACTCCTTTCAATTCATCTTTCTCAAGTACCCAAAATTGAAAAATAGGGCATGATAATACACCCTGTAAAACTGTAACTAAATGGTTCATTCAGGACTCAGAGTCCACGGGCAACAGGGGCTGCACAGTGGGTTCTGTACCTTCCTAGACGACTTAGAGACTCTGACTCAAAAACAAATAAATATTTCTTAAAATCGAATCTCTTACCTTTTTTTCCTCTCACTACAGTTTTGTTCAACACTTATCAATCTGATAGAATGCATATTGTATTCATTTATTATTTTGTGCACATGTAATCGGTGTGCACACGTGTAGGTATATGTGTACCCGTTTTCATTATTATTGTGTGTGTGTGTGTCCATGGAGGTCTAAGAGTGACTTCAGGAATAATCCTGGATTGCTCTACCTCCATTTTGCTTTGTTCTAGGGTTTCCCAGGCTCTGCCTCCACAGCCAAAAGTGCAGGCTGCCACCACTCTCCTCCTCTCCCCCATGTCCTTATGCGGGAGCTGTGATCTGAACTCAGGCTTTTCAGCTTGCAAGCCAGGGGCTTCACTCCTGAGCCATTGCTCCAATCCTGTATGCCCATCTGTGTGCTTGGAGAGATCAGAGGGCTGCTTTGTGTGACTTCCTCTATCTTTCTCTGCCTTATTTTTTGACGCAACTTAACTGATCGTAAGATCCTAAGATTCACCTGCCTCCATATCCCCCGGTGCTGGAGTTTTGGGTGTGTGACACTATACGGGGCTTTTACGTGGGCAAGTCCTCATACTTGCATAGCAGGTACTCTATCAAAGTAAAGACTTGACTGTTACCTAGGACAAAATCCTAAGTCTTTTAAGTAGTTCCCGGCATTTAGTTTATATTTAATAAATACGTTAAAATATTAAATGAGCAAATAAAATGATCTCATTGTATTTTTGGCATTTACACTAATTTTCTAAATTACTTATTTCAAAGACAGAAAATCCTATAAAATAAATTTTGCTATCATGTACCTTACAAAACATTACTAAAATTTTATCTTTTGCTATGATGTACCTTATTCAAGCGTTACTCAAAATTTTAAATGTCATATGTTAGGGAAAAAAAATACACTAGCATGATTTTTTTCAAAACAAAGACAGCTTAATTTAGTCTCTCTTCCTTCAAATATTTATTTAATGTATGGAAGATACAGTGCTACACTATGAGGCACAACAAACTGAATAAGGTATTTCTAACAACTTGAAGTTTAGCAGGGAAGATAAAGTCAGCATGCAAATACATTTTACATAATTCTTTGAGGATTCCAGAACTATAAAAAATAATACCTAGCAGAGGTTAAACAAATCCTAGGCTATTCTTAAGCTATCTCTTCAGTTCATGGAGATGCAAAATTCTCTCAGCACATGGTGGAAAAAACTGCAGCTCAGAAAGCCAGTGCTTTAGTTACCGTCAAAATCTGGTCACCTGTCAGACCTCTTGTATAAAGTCTAATGCTCTGGCTCCTTTGCTCCATTCTACATCTGTTAGGAGAAATGCAAAACACCAACCAGTTTCTTGCACTATCATTGTTCTTTCTTATCCCTCAGAAGAGATTCATGAACTCTAAACTAGAAAAAAAAAAAGTTTGATTACTAGGAGGAAAAAAAAAGGCTGATTTTTTTTTTTTTTTCCTCGTGTATCCCAGACAGGCCTGCCTCAAGCTCACTAGTAGTTGAGGAAAACTTTGAACTCTTGAACTTGTGATCCTCAGCCCTCCACATCTAGAATGCTAGAATTATAAGCTAGTGCAAATATGCCTTGCTTGCTTGTCTCTCTTTTTATAGTTTATACAAAATGGCCAAGGCTCTGTTTCAGTTTGGTTTCTCATTCACTGACTTTTTGAATTTTATTTCAATGTTTTTTTTTTTTTTTGCTTTTTTTTTAATCTGGAACTGATTTTAATCCTCCAGAGATAACACCACTAAACTTGATTAGCCCGTGTGATGCTTGGATACGTATACATCTTTCTTTTTTTTTTTTTTAACATTTTTTATTATTATTTCTGCTCATACAAACTTAACAGGTACACCACTTCCCTCCCTCCCTTCTCCTCCCCCGGAACCCCCTGCTCCCCCTCCCCTCTCCCTCCCTCCCCATCCCTCAGTGCCTCCCCCCCAATCCCCAGAGAGTCCTTTAATGTGCATGCCAGACTCTCCTCTGGGCCCTCCTCTCCGATGACGTACCCAGTGGCATTTCCCTGAACAATGGTTCTAATATTATAAAATCTATAACATCTTTCTAAAAATACACATTTAATCCTTCCCTCTTCCCCAACACTGTACTACTAATGTGTCTTCCTCGTTACTAGTATATTTTTTCCATTTTTCTTTACTAATGAATTTTTCTCTTTAACAATTTCACAAATGTATAGAATACAACCTGATCGCTTTACTTTCTATGTTTTCTTACTTCCCTCCGCTCCCGCTGCCAGCCTCCCTTCCCTACAAATGTTCTTCCCATATTCATGTCCTTTTATTTTGTTCTGGAAGTTTAAGCCTGGCCTTTTGCCTGATCTTGAGCTTGAGACTATCTCTTGAAGCCTAGTACCCTCCCACCCCCATTGGTACAAAACTGGATATTTTGTCCCCATATCCAATTTGTTAGCTGCTTCTGAAGACTCATCAGACACATTGGCCCTTTCCGGAAATCTAATCACATTTTTTGGTTCAAGAGATTATTGATTTTTATACTGGATCTCCCCAGAACTAAGAAGGTACCTCCATGCCTAGCTTTCATTGTGAGTCCAATATTCTGCTTACCATACCACCTACTTCTTCCTTTTTGCCCTGCTATGACACAGGTAAGGTCTCAAAAAGTTGGAGGTTCCTTAGGATTCCCTAAACTGTATGAGAAAATAATAGTTTAAGGTCAATATCTTTCCTCTTGTACCTAAATCCAATGAGAAATTATATACAACATAGAGTGATATAACTCCCTGTGACTACCTATGTATCCTACAGCCACTTTTGATTGCTTTAAATGAATATCTTTCTATTGAGAAGCATCTTATTCTACACCTGATTTAGCTATTAGAAAGTAAAGTATAATTCCTGATTTAAAAATGTAGCACTATTAAAGAAGTACACTTCAAGTTAAGCTATAAAGACTCCCATGGCTAGGTGACAGACCAATCTGGAAGTATGCATCAAAACAGTTTTAATTTCTCCTTAAAGAACTTACTTTCAAGAAAAAAAAAATGGAAAACTGGGCATGGAAGTACACTCCTGAGATTTTTCTCTGGCTTCCACATGCATGTACACGTACACATACACACACACGAATGGGAGTAAAGATTTAGTAGCAATATTATTTTTCACTATGGCATTCCTTAACTATGAAAACACAAAACAACTTAAATGTTTGTACTCAATGTCCCAGAAAGTCCACCGTCATCAATACCAGTTGGCATTTGGAGAAGCCAAGGGCTTCATAATTTACTAATCTTACTGTTCTATGGGGGTCAAAGGCTGCCTAACAGCAACACTATCATTAAAAATCATGCGATTCCCTGAGAAAAAAAGAAAAGAGAGAGCTCTAGAGAGACACCTCAAAAGAGACAGAAGGATCTGGAGGGTATATGACATGTACATGGACAAATATATAACACAATGCAGTCTTTAATGCAGTGTAGTAAAGAAATGACTTCCATTTTCCTTGTTCTTTCTTGTATGTATGTGTTTTTAATTTCTAACAATAAATCTATAGTTTCATAATTTTGAAATTATCTGAAAATCAGTAACAATTCAAAGGAGGCAAAAAGCACAGAAAAAAATTAAAGATTTGGCTGAATATTAAGTGCCTAAAATTACAAATTTTTAAAAATACGTTTTATTATATTTTAGTAATTAATTTTCAGCTCTCTTTAGTAATTGTGCATTTTTATGCAATTTCAACTATTAAATAAGTATAATCAATTCATACTGATTGCTATGAAGATCCAATAAAGAAGAGTTCCAGGTATGGAACAGGTCCTCAACAAATGCTAACTATTCTTCTCTGCTGGCTTCTAGAAAACACTGACGTCTCACTGGTCCGAATGCCTTAGTTTTTACCATAGTCTACTTTAAAAGTGCTTTAGTTCTCAACCTTTGTGGTTACCACAGCTCCCAAGGATGTACCCTTATGTATAACAGGAAAAGAACCTGACTCAAAAAAAAAAAAAAAAAAAAACTGCCTTGCCTCTCTCAGCAAATTAAGATGATTTCCTTTAGTCTGCAAGGCGGCCCAAACACCCCTTCATCTGTTTGAGACATAGCAGATCTCATTCCCATGTCAAGAAGTGCATCTGACATACCAACTTTAGATACAAAGACAATGTTTTCTGAGCATATGATCAAAACAGGTTATTCCAGATCATTTGCTGAACTACAGCCATGTGAAACCTTGCAAAAATTTCAAGGATCAAAGGAAGCATGTGCTTTGGACCACAACGATAGTTGCCTACACATACGCTCAGATACAAAAATAAGTTTAAAGAAAAGGAAGAGGAAGTGCTGCTGCTGATTTTTTTAGACAAAATTAAGTTGCAAGTGATTAGGAATGAAGTTTTCAAAGGCCAACAATAATACCATAGCGAAAGCAGGTTCATTTTACCCAAAATTAAAATGCCTCTATCGACTTTAAGTGTCTAACATGTAACACTAATATTGTTTTCTTCAAAACACAAGGTCCAAAGTCTGAAACATCTAAAATCCTGATTTTTCTAATCATCAAGATATTAATCAATATTATTTTAAAATGTGTTTATAATGATTTCATAGTCATTAATGCTAATGACTTGAGGGTGATAATTTTTCACAGGCTATGGTTGACAACACTTCTATAGGTTATCTACAGGCACATTTTGAAAAGAAATTTTAGAAGTTAAGATAATTTTGCAATTTGATGAATTTGAAATGTTTTAAAAGAGAGAAGGGAAAAGAAAAACAAACAACAAACAAAAGCAAGAGCTTATGCGAGCAAGAGCTGGTAGTTATTGAGGAGAACACGAAAAACTGCTATGAAACTGACTGAAAATTTTCTAATTAAAAACCTAAAGATCCGTCAGACTCAGTCTTTACACTTTTTTTTAACTCAGGGTCTTGAATATTCTAGGCATAGTCTACCACATGAGACATAATAAAAGACAGAAGACAACCCAAATTCCTAACAGTGAAGAATGAAAAGAACCAGAAGTAAATGATAAAAATGATAAAAACATGCTGTACTGTCAAAAAGAATTTGTCTTAAATATATTAAATTTTCTCATATATAAAGATTTCAGAGCCCGAGTGCTGTTTAAGACATAGAATACTACAAGAGATGATTACTTTCACTTAAAACATGGCAAAAAGTTATAACGTTGTTGTTGTGTTTCTTAATCTACGTAAAAGCTGAGCTGACAAACTAACCAGGCAACTTGAATTCCTAAGTGTGGAAAGCCCTATCCAGGAGGCAGAAACAGACAAATTATTTCAGTTTTGGCAAGGCTGGGAAGGCTGAGCTAGCAACCAGGTCAGTGGACAAGAACATCAAAAGTTTAATGAATTCTTAAAGATTCCAGGTATATTAATCACTTTAATAGAGAAAAATCCCAAGAATCCTTTCTAACAAATTTCTATGAAGAAATGCTAAACATTAGAGTATGCTTAATACTCCAAACATGGCACTAGCATTTACTATGTGTTAATGAGATCTCACAATCTATGAAGAAAGACTGGTAGAATCCTTGTTTAATAAAGGAAAAGATGGGAGAGTACAGAAGTCATCTGTCCACGTTCCCACAGTTACTGGCAAAACTGGCATTCAAACTGAGGTGTCCTGACTACAATGGCTGAATTCAATTATATGTCTTACCTTCAATCTAGATATCTTTTCTTTAATTAATTTAGTGCACGTGTGTGTGTGTGTGTGTGTGTGTGTGTGTGTGTGTATCAGAGGGCACTGTTGTACCTGTGGAGGACCAAGGGTGACCTTGGTAATCAACCTGTATTGCTTTTACCTCTTTTTGCTTCAGTCTGGAATTTCCCAAGCACTGGTCACCAGGGTTGAAAGTGCAGACTGTTGCCTTTCCACCTGGCATTTTTATGTGGGTCCTGGGATCTGAATTCAGAATCTTCTGCTTGCAAGGCAGAGGCTTAACCATGAGCCATCTCTCCAGCCTTACATATCTTTTCTTAAGGCAATTTAAATTGCTTAAATAATTTCTTTGGTTCAATTTTTGTAAAGATTTAGAAAAAAATCTATTAGTTATTTTTTCAGATATATTCAAGACAAACCCCTATGAAAGTTATGTTTAATATAGGACTTAGCTTTTCACTTTGCAGTTAATGGTGCCATTACTTCATCTAGACTAAGTAATGTGAACTCTAATTTTCATGAGTAAAGACAAAAGAAAACACAAAACAAATAACTCTTTTGCTATTGCCCTTATCCACTCATCATAAAGCATCAAATCAGAGGTAAAGATTACATTAAAACTAAGCAAGAAAAAAGGATTTTTTAAAATTATTTATTCAACTGTGCATGTGTTTACTCTGCCCCAGGATTCACAGGCTCCGCCCTACCAGGATGAGAAACGCAGGCTGCCTCTGCTTCAGCCTGAACTCAGGACCTTCCGCCTGCAAGGCAGAGGCTTAACCCCTGAGCCACCTCTTCAGCCCCCGTAAAAAGGATATTTTTAAATGAAACTTTTTGATTTAATGTACTCAGACTTTCCTTCCTAAACTAAAAAGCATAAGTACAAATAAGTACAAATAAAATAAAAATTAAATAAACTTTCAGATTTCTTTGTAAAATGGAACTAAGGCAAAAGCATATCACCTTTCTGCTTAAATATATCTTAGATCATATTAGATTTTCAAAAATAAGACAAACAATTACTGAAAATATATATTTACACACACTTATTTGTATGCACCTATACATTTATACACATGCCATATACATGGTATTGATCATTTTGTAACTATATTGTGGTTTTAACTGCATAAAGGATACTACTCATGCCTTTTCAAAACATCTCGTTTTCCAATTTATATCATCACTTTTTATTCTATATTAAGCTTCCAAAAATTACTAGAAATTATTCAACCTAATGTCATGTTCAGCTTTGGAATGTAATTCTTTCATCTTGGATACAGACTTATTAATTCCATTGCTACAAATATAGTATACAATTTATTAAAATGAAACACTGAGTGTGCTTAGTATGATTAATATTAATTGGAAAAGTAAAATACTAAAATAATCATAATGCAGTCCTCAAAAGACCAGATGGAATTCTTTGCATAGTTAGGAATTGCAGATCTTCAATGAGCACAATTCCTTTATTTAAGAGTCATATAAAACCTTTTTACTACATTAAAGAAACAGTTGTGATTAGAAGGAATACAAAAGGAAAAAAATCTTCCATATCAGGGCAAAGTAATCTTCCAATTTCGAAATTGACAGGCTCTCCCTGAAGTACTAGAAAGGACCTTATACCAACCAATTCAAATATCTTAAGTATTCTAGTTTGATGGGAACATCTAGATAAACCCAAGGCTGAACAAGGTTATACCTTACCTTTACATTTAGAATTATCATATAATTGACTTTCATAACTAGAAAATCTTTGAGGTGGTCTGTCCCAATTATTTTATATCCTAAACTGTCTATTCATATTTATTTTTTATTTGTCATTAGCTTACAAGCTCTTTTTTACTCTCCTGAAGAAAACTACAGTTTTTAGCTAAAATATTTCCTCTTCTCAGCTACGAAGAGAACAACAACAAAAAAGATGTAGCTTCTCTAAAATAACAAAACAGTAAGTAAGTTTATGCACAAAATCAAGTGGCCTTAGTTTAAAACACTTTCCACATAGAGGATGAGGCGTCAACACATGGCCTAGTATTCTTTGTTTCCAATATACTTTGTCAACAGATCTCTTCTTTCTCACTACTCTGGGACCTAAAGGTTCATGAATTCCTTCCTCTGCTCAGAGATACTTTTCAAAACAGGGGTCGTGATGAAACAAGCACACACTTGAGCATGGGAACTTTAATTTCACTAAAAAAATAATCTTTCTTTTTAGCTTCCAAAGAAATGCCACATAGACTACGACACACTCTAGTATGTTTGTGATGAAGCTGGTCTGCTTACTTCTGAACTTTACAAATCCCCTTCGATTTTTATTAGACTCGAAATGCATCCGCCTTACTGCTCCCCTGAAGTCACATTTTAAGAAGTCTGCACCCTGCATTCCTCGCGGTCATCTTCAGGTGTCCTCAATCTCATTTAACACAACAGACTGGTTTTTAGGCAGCGGCTCAAAGCGACCTCTGAATAGCTTTGTGTGTGTGGGTGTGTGTGTGGGTGTGAGTGTGGGTGTGGGGAGGGGTCCCTCTGCAAGCACAGCGTCATCTTTTTTATTCCCTCGGTAGCCTTTGGAAGGCTGCTCAAAGCTGCGAGGGGAGCTGGAGCTTTCTCACTGCATGAAGGGCACCACTGCGGTTCTGCGCCCCAAAAATTAAGCCACCGCTTATCTCAGATGTCAGATGTAGCTCAAGCAAAGGCTTTCGCTCGCCTGGTCTGATTTGACCCTCGCTCCCGGCCCGTGGGGTGTGCATCGTGGTTCTGCCCGTTTTGCAGGTGAGGTTAAGCAAGGATCCTGTCTGAGGACTCGGCCCAAGTCCCGCCCACTGCCAGGTGGAGGAAGACGCTTCCGGCCGAGTGGCAGATGTGACACCCCCGGCTCGCTGCCAGTCACCCGGCGAGCCAGCCGGGCGGCCGCGTCCGCACGCGCTGGGGGAAGAGGCCGCGCCGCAGCGCCCGGTCCACATCTCCGGAGCCCAGTCTCCCTGCCCGCGCTCGGCCCGACCCCCGACCCCCGACCCCGGACCCCGCCGCGCTCCCCCATCAGGCTCACCATCCGATTACGCCAGACAGCGTCTGGAACGGACGGGGAAGCTCCGCGTCCGCCACAGCCCGCCGGGGCCAGAGACCCCCGCAGTCGGAGGCGACCGAAACGGCGGTCACCCGCAGGCCCGCGGGCTCTCCGGGGGGCAAGAACAGCGCGTCCACTCAAGTGGCTGACATTTCTCAGTCGGCCCGCCCACTTCCGCTTCCCCGCCCTCCCCGCAGCCCAGCCCTGCGCCGCGGGGCATCGTGGGTATCTTGTAGGCGTGGCTAAATGAGAAGGGAAGGACTACGAGACAGATCCGGAACTACATTTCCCAGCAGGCTGCGGGGCCCTAAAAAAAAACAAAACGGCGGCCGCCGGAAAGCCTGGCGAAGGGTTCTGCGCGCGCGGTGGGATGGAACGTTACTAGAGTTCGCGGGTCGGCCTGCCGTGGCCCGGGCTGCACGCTTGGGAGTCGCCGCGCGCGAAGCGGGAGTTCGAGAGAACGGCGGCTCTTCAATTAATGTACGTATTTTAAACGGAACCTGTGGACGCCATGCACAGGTAAGTCATTTGTGATAGTGGGCGATGGATGAATGAACAGCTTGGTTCTTTTAGGCCGCGGAGGTTGCTACTTTCCCAGATGTCCCAGTTAGGGGAACGGCTCTTAAGCCCATTCTTTAGGGGCGTGGGGGGCGGCTGGGTACTGTAGTGTGAATTCCCTGATTAGGGTTTTTTCCTTCCACCGTCTAGAATCACGGTACGATCCTTCCCCCTGGTTCCTTCCACGGGGCTGCGACTTTTTCGAGAACGTGATCCCCTCCTCCATTTTTCTCCTTGGTTCTTGGACACCCGCTGCAGGCACGTTGGAAATGCGGTTCTCTGAGCCGCCACTAGTTTTCTGCTGTGCACGCGTGACGCTTCTCTTGTTCCCTCCTTTGGATTGTTTAAGGGTGTAAAGTTTTCAAAAGAAACGGGGTGTTTCTGTTCCCTGCTGCAGGAAGCACCTCCAAGAGATTCCCGATCAAAGTAGCAACGTCACGACCAGCTTCACGTGGGGATGGGATTCCAGCAAGACTTCTGAGCTGCTCTCAGGCATGGGAGTCTCTGCCTTGGAGAAAGAGGAGGTGGACAGTGAGAATATACCCCATGAGCTGCTCTCAAACCTCAGCCACTCGCCGAGTCCCCCAAGGAAACGTCTGAAGAGCAAAGAGAATGACAAAGACTTCGTGATCATCCGCAGGCCTAAGCTTAGTCGAGATAACTTTCCAGGTAAGCAGTGGCGGTAAAACTCGGTTATGTAAGAGATGGATTGAACTACTTTGTTAGTAACCCCTCCTTGATCGATTTTCAGGATGGATCCTAGTTCCAAAGTTGGTGTTGTAGTGAAATAGGGCCAGTCGTGGAAGCCTCTTGGAATCTGGGTAGGTCTTTATCTTCTGGAGCATGGGTGACTTAAAAATTTCAACCCACGAGACAGCATTCCTACCTTTTTCCTTAGAAGGGAATCGCTGCACAAAGTCCATCTCAGTGTCCTGAAAAATGGAATTATTCTGCTCCAAATAATGTGCCTATGAGTAAGCTCTCTGCCTTAATCACATTAGTTATTTATCAGTGCACTGGGAAGACAAATATTAATCTAAGAATTGATGACTTATCTTATTACTCTTCTCCCCAGTGGCTTTCTGGATTATGTTTACACTACCATGGCATTATGTTTTTATTTAGCCTTAAAACTTCAGTCTGATTCCCATTGTCTTCCAACATCCAATCAGTCATTGGATCTCTTTTTTGATAAATATCTCAAGCTTTTATGTCTCTTGCCTGAATTTTTTTAATGGGGGGGCATAGTTTCCTCCTTCCCCACAATTCCCCAGAGCTACTATGGACTTACTAAAATGTAGAGCTTTGCTTAAATTTTTCCCCTTTGGGTTATCCCCCATAGCCTGATTTCTCAAGCATTTTAATGAGTAGCTCCAGGGCAAGTCAAGATCCTGGAGTCACAGGGTAAAAGTAGTGCGTTGGCCTAAGAGATGGTAAGTTTCTTCTTTGTTAGTCACTTAAAAACAGTAATTCAGCAACTATTTTGCTGAGTACATACTGCGTGCTAGACATAGTCCTAGGTGCTAAGTATCTAGCAGTCAGCAAATACAAACATGTTTAACCTCATAGAGCTACCATTGGAGGGAGGGAATACAATAAACACAAGGAAAATGACATTTTATGTAAAGTGCCAGATATGGTAAATGACCAAAAGCAAAAATCAAGCAAGCGAAGGGAGGATTGGAACTCCTCGCGTGGGAAGACAGATTGTGGTATCAAACAGGATAGTAAAAGAAGTTTCAATTGGACAATGACCTTCAAGCAAAGACAAGAAGAGAGGGGAGAAGAAGAGAGGGGAGTTTGCCATATAAATATGTCAGTAGAAAGAGCACTGCACAAAGGGAGCAACCACTATGAGATCAGGGAGATGACCAAGAAATATTACTAGGAGTGGAGTGGGAAGAGGTGAGTCTAACCAAGTAGTGTTGAGCAGAGTTACGATGTGACCTCACTGAACCTTTTAAAAAGATACATATTGATGGCCTGAGCTTGAGCTGTGGAGGGTAGGGAATAGAAGCTTCAAGATGTGAAATGAGAAGCAATAGTTGGACTCTGGAGACAATAGACTTGGGGGATGCTGAGAGAGAGAAGAGACGATCAAAGAAATTGGGGTGAAATTATAATAGGTATATTCCTAAGTTCTCCCGTCGTGCTTTCTTGGCAGATGGGTTGGTCAATTGCTTTCTTGCTTGCTTTAAAATACTTGTTTTGTTTTTCTCAAAACTTTCTTTATGAAAGGGAGCTTTGTCCTAGTTATGACCTGTGAATCCACATCAGTGATTAGATTATTGCCAGGTATGGTAGCGCACACCTGTGCAGGAGGCCAAGGAAGGCCAAGGACTGATAATGTGAGGACAGCTTGACTTACCTAATGAGGCCTTTCAAAATTCAAAAGACAACCAGACTAGTGATGGTGGCGATGGTGATGACAGTGTTAATTACAGAGGCAGCAGAGTATGGTGGTGGTTCAGATGAATCGAGATTTGAGTCTTTATACTGCTTTTTATTCCCATGGGAAATGGAGTAATAACTCCAGCTTAATTGTGTGAAGATTAAATAAAACTGTACATAAAGCCGTTCTATCATCGTGGCATACAACACTGGGTGAACTTAGTTAAGTAACAGTCAGTGAAATTGCTTATATGCATTTGGAAGGCCAGATGACTTTTGTCTTTTGTCAGTAATATCATTGGTATGACTTTATTAAATGTAGAGCTTTTTTTTCTTTAAATATTAATGTAGCTCCTATTTTTAACATCTGGATTTTAGCAATAGCAGTTTGATGTTTGATCAACAAGGTGTAGTGGTGAAAGATACAGAGCTTGATTGATACATCTAGTATTGATAGCTTTTGATACAAAATATGATTGTTATATGTCCTTCTATATGTGAAATAAGTTCCGCAATGTGTGAAATTCTTTCATATTTACCTAGATACAAGTGAGAGAGTCATTTTTTCAGAAAGGCACCATGGGAAACAAACAAAAGTTGGAGGGTTGTTGTCTGTTAGAAATTTACAAATGAAACTGAAGAGGAAAGAGAAAATACAGTTCAATTCCCACACAAGCAATATATGGCTGCCTTCAGGGGCCAGATAGAGTGAGTCCTTTGTGCAACAGTATACTTATCAAAAGTGAAGGTTTCCCAGAGAAAGAAGAGCGGAAAGTGATTCAATTGATTCTTTATTTTTTTCCTCCTCCCCTTCCTTCCTCTCTTTCTTCCCTTCCTTCCCTCTTCTCTCTGTCACTCCCTCCCTCTCTCTTCCTCCCCACCTCTCTCTTTCTGTTTTCTAATAGTTCTGGTTGACTAATGTATTCATTCAGTAAGCTTGAACTTAGTATTCATCCTCCTCAGTTTATCTTGGATGTGCTAGGTTACCTAGTGCATTTGTCTGTCTGTCAGTCTTTTTTTACAAGTCCACTTTGTATTTCAAGCTAGCCTGCAACTGAGTAAGCTAGGCTGGCCTTGAACTCAAGGCAATAAGCATGAGCTGTCATATCCAAACTACCTAGTTTAGATATTAAAACTGATTTTAAAAATGTATGAGGACTGAGGAGATGGTTCAGGGGTTAAAAAAATCTTTGCCATAGATTGTAAGAGCCTAAAGATGGGGAGGACCAACAATATGCAAGATACCCCATACAAGTTAGGGCTGTAGCAGCCAGGAATGGACTTTGCCTGAACTGCACAATGGCTGACATGTCAACAACCCTCCCCCGCCCCCCAAAGTCTAGCATGGATCACAGGGGAGAAGGCTCCAGGCAGTAGGATCCTTAGAGGCAAGGGATTTAGCAGTCATAATAGAGTTCCCATAGTAATGAGGAGCCCAAGAAGGGGTTCAGACTGTGCCACTGAGTCCTGAACCCTCACTAGAGTGGAGGATTCAGAAGAAGGTTTGGCATTCACACAAAAGGATGCTCCAGGGGATGGGAGAGAGGAAGGGGGAGGCACAGGGAGAGTAGGGGAGGGAAGGGGGTAAAACCAAGTGGGAAAGGGGAGAGAGTGCAAGGGGGAGGCTGACTAGGGAGGGGAGGGAGGGGAGGAGCTTGTATGATTAGGAAAAAAATAAATGTGGGAGGCAAAAAATGTAAAATGAAAAAAAAAAAATCTTTGCCTCAAAAGCAAAAGGACCTAAGTTCAGATCCCATGTTAAAAAAAAAAACACTCCACAGAAAATGATGGTGGCCTGATGTCACTCTTGGACCTCCACAGGTACACACACTCACTCAAATGCCTTCTAGAACATGAACATATAAAAAAAAGAAAAGAAAAAGAAAAATGTGTTCTAAATAAGAGATCTTATGACATAACTTTTAGTTTATTTGTAGTCTAAGAGGCAGGCATAGGTGATATAGAAAATAATAGCATGCGTTTGTGTGAGTGTGTGCGGGGCGTACTTACATGCATGTCCACTGGTTAAATCCTGTGAGTGAGGGTGCGCTCAGGGATTCATGCTGAAGGAGCCCCAAGAAGAAACACAGGCCTCCAGTGTAGCGGATCCTCACTCAGGGGGCTTTGCTTGCAGCTGTCAGGACAGCTGGCAATGAGTCCTGCCAGGGTTAGTGCAGGACAAGCCACACCTGTTGTATGTGGAGATCTAGTGCTCAGTGTGGAGTTTAAGGCTTTGTTGGCTTTTGTTTCAGTTTGTCTTTTGTTTCCTTAAACAGACTTTCCCCTTCAGGCCCCATTCCAGCTTCATATCTGACCACTAAATTCCTCCTCATTTCTTTATGTTGGAGGATTAAAGGTATGTGGCCACCGATATCAGAGTGGTTCTGATTGGCCCTTGGGATCAGTGTAGGGAAAAAGTTGGGAGAAAGTGGCCCAGTAGCAAGGCCAGTAACCAGGGAAGTAAGAAAGAGAACAATCACATTTATTTATGACTATTAAAGGCCTATTTTCTGCTTTTGAAACTAGTAATGGACATGGAAATGTGGCTGAACAACTGTGCTGATCTTCCGTGGCTGTGAGACAGCTTCAAATGTTAGGAACCCGTGAAGTCTTCCACAGACTGCACACTTCGCAGTTCAGAGTATATCAAAATTCCTGAACCAACCCGTTCAATGTGTAAAATTCTTAAGATTCTGACCCATGGATTCCTTGAGTCTAAAATATGTTTTAATGCCCAAGGACACATTTTTCCTTCATCGTTTTTTAATCATGAAGAATATGTTTCATATCACAGTAAAGACTTATTTAAAAAAGAGTTTCAAAGAACTCTCATTTTTCTTTCCCTAAGAGTTTCTAGTCTACTCTATTTTCTTCTTAGAAACATTACAACTACACTGATTCCCTGATGCACCCGTGACTCTCACCAACAGCAAATCTAGTTCCAGTGGAACCTTTCCAGTCCTCTTGGTTTTGTAGTTTCATTCATCCAGCAACTTTTTGTTGTTGATTTTTGGGCTTTATTTTCTTTTTGGAGAGAAGGGTTGTCTGTTGGCTTGTTTGTTTAAGGTTCCACTGTGTGGCTCTCGCTAGTTCATGGCAAGTCTCCTGCCTTTTCTTCCCCTGGGCTAGGATTTTGAGAGTGTGCCGTCATGCCTGCAAAGCAGTTACTTACTGAGCAGCTAGTGTACAGGTTGGGAACATAGCTGTGATAATTAAATAAAGACTCGACTCTCATAGACTCATATCCCAACTTTTTTTTTTTAACCAGATCTCAGATTAAACAGCAGGTATTTGAAAAGAATAAAAGAGCTGAGTTTTTGCTATATTTTAGGTTTATTGTGTTTTGCTTTGTTTTTGTTTTTTCCTTTTGCTCACCTAGTCAGAAATGCAATAAATTAGCACAGCTTCATATACTTTCTTCATTGTTTGTGGGAAGAAGGAAAATCCATTTGTGCTAGCAAAGAAGCATGGGGTATCATTACCTAACACAAACCAGTAAAAGCAACCACCTCAAATAAAAACAAAAAACATTAGATGTAAATCCCACGGCTCTAGACCTGAGTGCCGGTTTCTCGTACAATACTTGCTTATCAGTGTCTAAAGAAATAATCATGTATGTATTTTTGATCTTTTGAGGCAGGGTCTCACTGCATAGCCCACGCTGTCCATTTACTCGTGATTTCCCTGGCTCCACCTCCCAAGCACTGATATTACAGTGCTCTAGTGCCCAAATTAAGAGCAGTTTTAAAAGTCATAATTCAGGATCCAGGGATAAGGCTTAGAGGGTAAAAGAGCTTGCTGTGCAAGTCTGACAGCCTGAGTTTGATCCCTGGAACCCATGAAAAAGTAAAAGGAGAGAACTAATCCGAAAGTTCACACATATACACTAATTTTTTTTAAAGCAGAAGGGATATAGCTAGGATCATTTTAAAAGTTTGAATGTTAAATGTGGGTGACGTTTTGATAAATAAGATGAATTACCTGTACTGACCAGATCAAATGCCCGGAAGACTTCTGCAGACACCCCTTTCTAGAGGAGTTTGGAAGGCAGGGGAAGTTAGTTACAGAAAGAGGAGCTGTTTGCCCCTGAGGAGAACCTGGGAGCACTGATGGTTTCCCTTCATGGAGGGCTGGCGTGAAGCCTGGTGCACTTGGCATAAGGGAGTGGGGGAAAGACCTGGACATTCCCTTCTGTTCTTTCAGGCTAGGCAGCCATGTTTCAAGAGCCCAGGAAACAGATGGCTAATGGTTTGAGAATTAAATATAGCAAATAAAATTAGATTACTATCATAATTTGGGTTTCAGTCACTAATGCAGCTATTGAAGTAAACTTCTACACCATCTGCCGGGACAGCAGCCAGTTCTGTCTGGGCTGACGCATCTGTACCCAGGAGCCCTGGAATACCCTGGGGCGGGACAACCAGAGACCGTTCCTGATGATCTCCTGTGTCCAGAAGGCTGGGACCCATTACAGCTCAGTGGAGCCCTGAGTGCATGGCTCTTTGAGGCTGTGAATGTCCTGGACTATTGTTTCTCCCGTTCAGTAGTAAGCCCACTGGTGCGTCTCAGCCTTTTCCACTCCTTTTTCACTGTATCACTCACTCACTACTCCTCATTAAGGTTATTTTTCATAGGAGGGCAGGTGTATTTTAAACTTACAGAAACATTAAGTACTACTCAGAAGACAAGAGAACGTAGACTCCCAAAGTGTGATGGTGTAGAAGGAGGGCATGCTTTCAGATCACATCAGTTTTGTGGTCACCGTGTGCCATGTACAGTTTGTGTGATCTCACCCTTTTGTCATAGTTGTATCTTCTCTGGGGTCTCTGTTCCCTTTCCCCCAATGACTGCTGGCAGATTGATAAAGAACATCACTGTGCTCCTGACGTTTGTCTTTATCCTTGTCCCTTCCATAGGTCAAGGGGGCACTGTGCCATCTTTGGGAGATAGTGAGCCTCCATTTCTCCTGTCTCTTGGCTCTGTCATTTACCTAATAGTTGATGTCACTGTAGTGAATTTATCTAACCCATTAAGATGAATGTCCTCACATGTAAACACTTAGTATACAGAGTGCTGCAGGGATTAGCATCAGTGTGTTTCATAAATGCCTGAGATTTTTTTAGGACACGTAATAGCAGTTTTAATTGTTAGGTTATATGTTTGTTTACTAGCTTATTTTCTAATGAGACTATTGAGCATGAGCTGTGCCCCAGCATTAGTTCATTACTCAAACACCTGTGAAATGTGTTTTACAAGTGAAGTAATAGGCCAACTTTGTCACTGTACAAATCAGAGGCCAACAATCCCACTTATATTTAAAATAAAGCCAGCATTCTTTTCTGGGTGTTAGCCATTTCTATGTAAAAATGTCAATTTGGCAGTATCTAATATTAAGTACTAGGCTCTGTTTTTAGAATTGAATATAGGGTAGATAACTGGTTAAAAAAGGTAAACCAGTCACACTAAAAGTGAATTAGCACGCTTACCAAGTGCCAATTTTGTGCCAGTAATTCCACATTGCTAGATACACAGATGTAGTTATAGTACTTGGATGGAGAGTACTTCTCTAAGCAAGTGCTTTTCAAGCTGTGAACAGTGGCAGGTATGGGGTTGTACCACGAAGCTCTCCTACGTGGGATTTTGTTGCCTCTGTGCTGCCTCTGTGCTCTATACGTGTTTTTCTCTTAACACTTAACCTATTTCCTATCACTAATCTGTTTCTGGTTTCTTAATTTTTTGTAATAAAAGAGGAAGGGCCAAATGTGGTCATTTAATTCATTAATCTTACCTATCTTGCATTGCTGGGCAAGTTTTTCTAATTTTCTTTTCCAGACATCTGACATGGTTCGATTTTGTGGCCTGCTTGTAGCTACTTGAAGTTCACCCTTTCCTTAGTTCCAAAAGCTTTTTTCCTGAACATAGATGTGGCTCTGTGCTTGAGGGCTTTCTCTGGACAGGAATGCGAGGCAGTTAACATTGAGCCCAGAATTAAAGACCAAGAGCAGCTGGAGGACTGGTACACCCATGCCCTCAGGCAGGACAGCTCAGAGGCAGGTTCCAGATGGTCTCCTGGAGGCCTCCAAGACTTGGACCCGTGACCTACAGCCAGGACCTGCTTATTGACATGTTCTGAGCCTGCTTCCCTCCCTTTCCTGTCTGCCTTCACTTTTTCCAATGCTTCCTGTCACTACTTGCAGGACACACTACTTCCAGTCAGCCCTCAGGATCTGCTTGTGGGTGCTCAAGCTCAGATCAAGGGTTTTCCCTTGCAGCTTGTCTAAATCGTCCCCTTCTGTGTTTTGACGCATTGTTTGTGAAGCAGCACTGAAAGGAAGAGGTCATCACGGAAGAAAATGTGCAGACTTTATGGGGAAAGGGGGAAAGTCCAGGCAAGAAAGTTTGCTTCTCTGCCATATTATTTAAAATCTTTTCTTCCTGTGTCATTTAATCTTTGCATTTCAAGATAAATCTGTTTATTCCTTCAGATAGGAAACAGACCTAGAGAGATTAAATAGGCTGCCTCAAGTCTGGTAGGGGTGACAAAAGTTGTAAAAAGAAAAGGAGGGGGATTGGGGATTAAGGAGTGAAATATTATAAATTCATTATATTCATGTATGCAACACTAAAAAAATGAATGCTATTAAGTAATACTGTTGTTTAACTAAAAAGTACATGGTATAAATGGATATATGTAGATATATATATTCATTGTGTCATTGTAGTTTAATAAAATATCAATTTTATATATAGATAGTTCCTATTATACAAATAATAAAAAAAGTAGGTTGCCCAAGTTACATTTGGGGGCAACATGGCCATAATTCTGAGCTTCTTCCTTAATGTAGTAATTCATAAATACCTTGAGGAAGACAAATAGCAAGTTCCGGGATGGTCAGAATCATGGGAAAATCTCAGCTAACAGGACTTAGGAGGTGGAGGCAGTAAGATCAGGAAATCAAGACCACTGTCCAGCTATGTAGCAAATTCAAGGATGGTACATGAAACCCATCTCACACAAACAAACAACAACAAATCTAGAAAGTGACAGGGACAGCCCTGAACCATGACATACAGGAAAGCTGCCCTGGGCACTGTCTGTACCTGAGAGCTGCCCAGTACCCTGGTCTTGTAGCCTAGCATGTGTTCTATAAATATCTGCCCTGAAAACACTGGTACCTTTTCAATTTTGGGGTGGAAGAGGAATGCCACCAGAACTAAAAGGTCAACTAGAGGTAGGCAGGCTTGTGGAATAGCCACCTAGAGGCTACTTTTCTGAGACAAAGAAAATCTACCTTCACCTTTCTTCCCCTCCAGTTACAAAGCCAAGATGATCCTTTTAAAACTCAAATGCAATTATGGCAGGCCTGTAGTCAGAGTCCTCCAGAGGTTCTTGTTGAATCCCAGCCAATATCATTATCTCTATGACCTCACCCTACCGAACTGTGATTACATTTCCCTCACTGCCACCTTCCCTTTCCTGGCCTCTCTCTGGGCTGGGCCTGGAACATCCTCAGATCCTAGGCTTCTTCCCACACTTGCCAAGCCCTGGCTCAGTGAACTCTGGGTTCAGACATAACACCGGTCCTGAACTCTCACTGTACTATATATTTTCTGCAGAGCTGCATTCTTTTAAATACATTACATACCTATTTTTCTTTCACTACTATATGTGATCTATTAAGGTAAAGTATTTCATTTTATTTTATCTGGTGCTTTTTCCCCTCAATACCGTAAATGATCTTTGGCATTTGTAAGAAGCACAGAATCTGTAAATATTGGTTGAAATGAGAACCTCTTCCAAATTGTTTTTTTAGAAACTTAGACTGAGGTTTGCTTTCTCAACTCTCGAAAGAGGGAAGAATCATTGTTTGTTTTTTAAAATGAGTGTACAGCAGGAGAAGAGGCCTTCCTTTGTAAGCCAAACATCATGACATCTTGATGGGCGAGGACTAGCTCTCTGCCACTGTTAATGTTAAGAAAGACAGGGAGTGGTAAAAAAAGAATAATATGAAGGCAAAGAATTCAGTTCGGGCAAACTCTCTTTGAGCAAAATATGCATCCTTCCCATGCCTAAAGAGGCCCAGCAACCTTGATGAAAGAATTCAGTTATCTAAAAAAATTCTTTTTTTTTTGTCTCCCTGCAGGTGTTTCATGGGACTCTCTTCCAGATGAACTGCTCCTTGGGATCTTTTCCTGCCTGTGCCTCCCAGAGCTACTAAGAGTCTCTGTGGTTTGCAAGAGGTGGTACCGCCTGGCGTGAGTAATTGCACCCCTTATGATGTATGTGGAAGGAGAAGAGAAGAAGAAAGTTATGCGCCCATGTTATTTAGTTCATCTAAACTAAAAACCAAGCAAAAGGATAGCACCCTCTAGTTATGTTTTTAACTTTATTAGTACCTGTCCTCATTTCACTGTGGGGGAGAATTAGCTCCTAGAGTGATGCACTTACCCCATTTCTGACACCCTTTTTGCCCTGTGTTTACTTCAGCACTTGCTTGCCAGGTATACATCTGTCTGGGCAGTGTGCTAAGGGGGAGAGAGTTCTAGAGGGCATAAAGACAGCCTAGTACTGGAGTCTAGTCTGCGAATACATGGGAGGGACTACTGATCTCTCACTTTGGACCAAGTGTGAACCCAGCCTCTTCCACTTAGTCTCTGGGTGACCTGACGCTGTGCCTCTCTCCTTGAGTGAAGGTCAGATATAACTTCACGTTCAACAATGGAGTTGTCATGACCATGAAATGATAAAGTCATAACTGATATTTACTGAACACTTCAGTACATATTAGGGGCTACATTATCAATTTAATCTTTCACACAGTTGTGACTATCTCTATCACCTCAGTTCAAGAGATGGAGAAACTGCAGGGTCAGGAATAGTAGCTTGAGAGTAAATGAGTATGCAGGAATCTAAAGTCTGATTACGTTCACAGCCTTAACTATAGTTACATTTTGGCTTACAGTTGAGACAGCTTCTGATTTCATCTTCCTTGCCTGTAACACCAGATGTTATTCGGACCAAGGTAAATAAATGGTCCAGGACTTGTCTTGGATTTTTATACAGTTCTAGGCAAGCCATTTGCCTTCCTTCAAGAAGAGACTTTAGGATTTGAGATAATCAGAGCATGATCTGGCATCATTAAAAAAAAGAAAGATTAAAAGCACACCACTCTTAAGCATGTATCTTTAGTCCACTTTCTAAGTAATGTGGTAAAAATCACATACTGCCAATTTGTTTTTAATGACAACTATTTCAAAACGGTGACCAGGGTAGCACTTATTTCAAACTATTAAAGAAGAAAATTCTAGTACATTGAAATATTAGAATATTTAGAAAATTCCTTCATGAACTTAAACTTCACATTTTTCTCTCACTTAATCGAATTTACCTGTGGATATCAAAACTCTTATGATACTCGTTATGATCTTAGAAACACTGTACAACCTAGTATTTTCCCTTTTCCTTTAACATTGGTGCATAGACATTTACACAAACATGTACATGTAAACATGCATAGCAAGTAAAGCTGTTCTCTGACATTTTCCTAGATGTTTCTGTATCTCGCAAAGCAGTGCCAACATGTCTTCCTTCATTGCACCATGAAACTTTTGGCAGTTTTGGTGACCTGCCAATGTTTAACAAAAATGGAGTAGATCTTTTAAGAAACTTTGAACCTACTTATCTAACAGTAAGCAATTTGAAGTCATTTTTAAACTTTCTGTATTAAAATAAATGGTGGAATTTTTTGGCTCCACATTATCATGAGCAATGCTAGTTCTAACATTAGACAAGTGAAATTCAAAAGATGTAGAAGGAGAAAGATGTAAGCTCCCCCATGTTATAATCAAGATGTATCCAGTACTGCATAGTTAACATGACACAAAGTCTCTGTGGAATTGGCTTTGACTAGATTCCTTGGCCATGTCCTTCCTTCTTACTAGTGGGAACTTTAGGAGCACCTCACTCACTTTGGCTGACTTAGCAAAAAAGAACCTTCTCTTTTCTAGGCTTGATGAGTCTCTTTGGCAGACCTTAGACCTCGCAGGTAAAAAGCTGCACCCAGATGTTACGGTTAGGTTGCTCTCCCGAGGGGTGATTGCCTTCCGCTGCCCGTGGTCATTCATGGAACAGCCATTGGCTGAACATTTCAGGTAAAAAAAGAAAACCTCTGGAAATGATTCTGAATGTTGAGGTGGAAATATAACACACTCCTTTTTTATTTGTCTGACTGAGCTTATTTCAAGCCATCTATGTAGTGTAGATTATTACACATTTCGCGCTATGTGGCCATTTAATAAAAACATGGTGTATGTTTCAGCAACACAGTTTGCATTTAAACTTGAATTACTCTTGAGCTTTCCTTGGATCAGAGATATTCACATGGAACATTTGAAGCTGGGGCACAGTGGGAGAGCAGTTGCCTACCTTGTGTAAGACTTTGGGCTCAATCCCTGCTCCCCAAAGAAAAGGTGTCCCTGTTATGCCTGGGCGGAGCTCAGCAGGGGGATTACTCATCGCCCAGGCCTCCGCGGTGTCCTGTCAGCAGGCTTCCTACTTCTTTCCCCCACACTGCCCATCCGTTGGGCAACCTGGGAAGAGTATTTTTTGATGTGTAACGAGGATCTTCTGTCCTTTTACAGGTCGATTTGCAATCAAAAACAAAACAAAACAAAAAAGAAACTACTTTCTTTTTGTTTTGTAGACTATTTGAAAAAAATACCTCTGTGGTGCTGAAAATGATAGAATACTAAGGTTTTGTGCTGTGATGCCTGAGAATAACAGCTAAATGCAGAGAGAACAACAAGCTAGGACACACAGCATGTCTCCCGATCTAGTCTTTCTGTCTCCTTGGTCAAAACCACCCACACCCCCATGCTCTTATTTCTACCTTGGCCTTTGACCCTCATTCAGGGTGTGCTCCAGCTGTTCTTAATCCACGTGCTGTTCTCAGACCCTCAGACAAGCTTTTTCTTGTATGCCCCAACTTGGCACTTTGTCCTCTCTTTCAAACTATTATTTCTAATTAACTAAAAACTTCCACCTGAATTTCTTCTAAGTATCTCAATATTGGTATATCTAAAGTTAAACTTGGCCTGTCCTTAAAACTTGTTCTTCCACTGTCTTCCCTGTCGTGGTAGATAAGGTTGCTGCTCACCACTCGCTCACCCCACAGCACCTGGAGCGGACGCAAGCTCACTACCCTGGGCAGTGGATTCAGCTCATTCCTCTGGGACTGTACTAGCAACAACTTCTGTACTTGGGTCTTAAATTTTGAAAATAAATGAAGATGAAATTAGCTAGTAGCAATTTATGACCAGATCTTTATTCAGTATTTGAAACACTTTTTTTTTATTGTGATTGACTGCTGCTCTGGGGAGAAGAAGGGGTTAGATGGATACAGAGGTACTTATGTGAGCCACCTTACGAGCCCTCTTTTCTCTTTGTATCCAGCTCCTTTCGTGTACAGCACATGGACCTGTCAAACTCGATTATCAATGTGTCAAACCTCCATGGCATTCTGTCTCAGTGCGCCAAGTTGCAAAATCTGAGTCTGGAAGGCCTTCAGCTTTCGGATTCCATTGTCAAGTGAGTGGAAGCCAGACCATGTCACAAAGACAATTTGTGTGATTTTGTTTCCTATAGATGACTGTAGTGTCCTTTTTATGCATGTCCAAAAGAACAAAGAAAATATCTCTTGCAGTGTGCCAACTTCTGTGAAACTATCTAAGGACTTTGTCAAGTGAACAGAAGTCGGAAACTTGACTGTACGCCAGGACCTGTGAGAGGTGCTTGAGTCAAAAGGCTGAACAGTGTGTAACCTTTGCCTCACCGTGAGGGAGAAAGATAATTACAGTGCATAGGGTTGGTTAATTGCATTTGCGATTATGTGGTAATAACATGCAGGGAGGCTTAATTACAGTTAGAGAGGGCAGGCTTCTCAGATGAAGTAACTGTAGCTGGCCTTGAAGACAATCAGGTAGAAGATCTCCAAACTGATTCTGCTACATGGGGAGCAGCCTGAGAAAGGTGCCGCACACCTAAACTTCTAAGTAACTGGAGAATTGAGGCTTGGGGGCCACATTACAATGGGTTTCCATGGAGAGTCTGGAAGCCAGACTCTGACAACTGAATCATGGTGCTCTTTGATTCTGAGAATGGAAGGGCTGTGTCTGCATTGACATGTAGACTGGACTAGAGCGATGGCTCAGGGGTTAGGACTCTGCCTCACAAGTAAAAGGTCCTGCATTCAGATCCCAGTCCCACATAAAAATGCCAGGAGGAAAGGATGCCAACCTGCACTTCCCCTCCTGGTGGGCAGAGCCTGGGAAATCCCAGAGCCAAGTAAAAAAGGAGGTAGAAGCAATCCAGGATGATTCCCGAAGTCACAGGGATACACAGTGCCCTCTATACCCACACACACACACACACACAAATGAAAGAAGAGAGAGAGAGATAGAGAAAGAAAGAAAAAGAAAAGAAAGAGAGGGAGGGAGGGAAAGAAGAAAGAAAGAAAGAAAGAAAGAAAGAAAGAAAGAAAGAAAGAAAGAAAGAAAGAAAGAAAGAAAGAAAGAAAGAAAGAAAGAAAGAAAGAGAAAGAAAAGAAAGAAAGGAAAGAAAGGAGAGAAGGAAGGAAGGAAGAAGGAAAGAAAAGAAAGAGAAAGAAAGAAAGATATTAACTTGTTAGGTACCACATAGGGTTACTTATAAATAGAGAAACTATGCTAATCAGGACACTGTTATACTGTTCAAAAAAAAAAAAAAAGAACAGTATAAAAATACAATAGGCATGATAATAGCAAACACTTATTTAGCACATATTATTTGCCAATACTAAATTACATATAGTTTTGACAACTAGCATCTGTAGTGTGTCCTCATTTTCTTTTATGTGGAAACTGAGGTTCATAGAGACTGAGTAACTTGT
The DNA here is from genome assembly GCA_023101885.1 of Typhlomys cinereus. NCBI lineage: Eukaryota > Metazoa > Chordata > Mammalia > Rodentia > Platacanthomyidae > Typhlomys > Typhlomys cinereus. Next base: position 2,809,409 of record JALPQD010000300.1, on the reverse strand, counting down.
CCAAATTCACACTGCTAATGGTTTTCAAATGAAGATTTGAGCCTGGCATATGAGACCAAAATAATGACTCTTAATTACTGTTTCCCTAAACAGAATATTCAGTATTTATTAGAGGGGAAGGCAAGCTTTTTAACTTTAAAGATACACTGGTTCCTCGTGCACTGTGTAGGTGCCGTGCAAAGTCTTTCAGTACATTATGCCATTTAACCTTTACATCTCTATCAAGAAGATGCTGCTTTGTCCAGTTTACAGATGAGTAAATGCAGCAAAGGACACTGCTCAGTCGAGAGAATGAAATGTGTTTGTAAACTTACATCTCAGTTGGCATATTCCTGTCTTCCCCCGAATCGCCGTCAGCAGAATATGAGTGCCCTACTTGACTTCCTCTGGCATTTCTCTTTTCTAGTGACCTTGGACAGAATGAAAATTTAGTGCGACTGAATCTTTGTGGGTGTTCTGGATTTTCTGAATTTGCCCTGAAGACTCTGCTAAGTAACTGTTGCAGGTAGGAAAGATCTGACATGGTTTTGAAGCTCCTGAATCGACTGCATTGTTCCTCATGTCAGAACAGTTTGACAGTTACAGATGTTCTACAATGAACTATCTTTTGCTATGCTGATTTCCAGGCAAACTAAGAGTCAAGGAATCTCTTTGTAAGAGAGATATACTTACATAGTATATTGTATACAATATTTATGTGGTGATTTTTTTTGTTTCTGTTTGTTACTGTTAAGGTTCGGAAAATGGAACAGTATGCTTATTACTGGTTGATTGAAAGAAAGCTCTTTACCTAACTGTATAGTCAGGTTTTTCTTCCTTATAATTTGTAGACCTAACTTGTGTCTTTTTTTTTTTTAATCAAGTATGGCACAATGTAAATATAAAATATTTAGAATGAGTGATTTTATTGAATATCTTTTATGTCAGTACAAAAAGGGTACAGTTCAAATATTGCTAAATGAGAGGAGATATTGTACACAGGACATAGAATATGAAGTTATGTTTTTTGTTTAACTTCTTGCGTTTTTGCAATGCACCATTTGAACCTGTGTCTCTTTAGTGGGCTGTCAAAAGTTGAATGTTATTAGGGAAACAAAATACATAGCACTTCATTAGTCAGCAGTGGTTCAAAGTAAGGGACACTGGAGCCTTCACTGGCTCCCCAGCAGAACAGAACTGGATTGTCGCAGTGTCTGTTTTTTAAACAGGAGTCTTTGGTACAGTTCATTGGATTAAAAAAAAAATTGGCTGATTACTCTCTGTGTCCTTTTGTGGCAGTCACCCAAATAACTAAAGAAAGAGCATAAGATTGCAGTTTCCCACCTGTGGTGCTAGAGTGAGATTATGTCTTCTGAAAGAGAGTCAAGTGTTTTCCTTCATTTCCATAAGGGGTCAGTATTTGCTAGGGCATTCACTCAGATCACCTGACAACTTACAGGGGCACATGGGCAGGGAACTATGTCTAGAGAGAAGGTAGTTGCAGATAAGCAAAGGCAACTACGCAGAACAGCAGATGCTAAAGAATGTGTGCAGTTTGCAGCACACTCATTCCTGTGATGGATGGACTCATACTTTTCATGTTTCCTTCACTCAGACTGGATGAGCTGAACCTCTCTTGGTGCTTTGACTTTACTGAGAAACATGTGCAAGTGGCTGTTGAATATGTGTCAGCGACCATCACCCAGCTCAACCTTAGCGGCTACCGAAAGAATCTCCAGAAATCAGGTTAGAACTTCTGGACCTGGGCCACTAGGCTTTAGCAGTTTAAAATAACAGATTTGGTTTATGGCACATCTGGGAAGCTGTCCAGTACACATGTTGATTCTATCCTTTAGCAAGGGAACTACTGGTTAGAAGTAGTAGGTAAAGGTAAACAACTCCTACATGGAGTGAAGCCGTGAGCCCAGGATATAGAAGAAAAATTCTTTAAAGATACAGAGATATAGAAGCAAAATCCTAAAGCCTACTTTTGACAAAACTACTGTCTTTTTTTCCTAGTTTAACAAATAACACACACACTGTGTGTACCTGTATGCAAGTGCATAAAGGCCAAAAGTTAATGTGTTTCCCCAATATATCACCATTTTATTGTTTGAGACAGACTCACTGAGCCTTGAACTTATGCCTGGTTTTTTTCTGTGGGTTCTGGGGATTGAGCTCAGATCCTCAAGCTTGCAAAGCAAGCACTTTACCAACTCCCTTCTCCCTTGCTGTTCCCCCTTGCTGTTCAGAAGAACTACTTTTATGAAATTACTGGGTATACACCAGTGTAAATGTAGGTAATGGGTTTACCGGTTCCATCCTACCAATAAGAGATCAAAAATATTCAGGAAAAAAATCAATCTGTGCTATACTATTTTACATAAAGGACTCCAGAGTCCTTGGAGCCTAGAACCAGGAAGTATGACCACTTGGTTAGTGATTATCAGCTAGGAGCAATTTTGCTTGAAGGGGGCATCTGGCAATGCCAGGAGATTTTTGTTGTTGTTGTTATCGTTTCATACAGGAGTATTATATCTTGATGGAGAAACCAGAAATGTTGCTAAATAATACACAGCAGAATAAAATAAAAGTAATTGGCTCCAAATGAGTGCTAAAATTAAAAAGCTTTGTTATAAACCCAGTTAATAAGTTCATATGTAGGACCTCTAATTTTTACTTGTCTAAAAGGGGGATAAATTTAGATGAACATTTGAAATTGGTGGGAACAACTGCAGTTCTTACAAATTTTGACATTTATCTGTTAAGGTTTTAAACTGTGTGTGACACTGACAGAATCTTGGCTTGCAAAGATAAGCAGTTTGCAAAATCAACTTTTTTTTAATTTTGAACAGCTTCACATTGCAGTCAAGCTAATATTCTGTCAGGTGCAGAAAACTTACAGTTAATTTAAGGGTGCACAGTCCGTGTACTAACAAATTTTATCTTAAAAAGATTTGAATTAAACATGAATAAGTACTTCTTAGCCTTGAAGTAGTATTTGAAAATTACTTCTCTAGAGTTTAAGGTATCCTCTGGTAAGTAAGATCCTGATGATTACAAAACATATCCAGATTTTGAAGAGTGGCCAGAGGTTTAAGTCCCCTCCCTGTACAAGGCTCACAGTGGACATCTACCACTGCTAAAGTCACTGTTCAGATAAGGAGATGTAGTCACGCCTTGATGTCTGGTCCCTCCCTCCCCACGAAGCGGTTCAACCCCTTTCCTTTAAATGCTATTTTAATCCCAATTCAAGAATTACATATGTGTATTCTCAAAAATACACAGAACATAAAACAGCCCAGAACAATGCAGATCACCAGTAATCAGACTTCTGAATGTTATTAAAGGAGGTGAAAATATAGTAAAACAGAAAAAGCAGCAGAACATGGCAGGAAAGAACTATCTTTAGGTGGACGGGTCAAAAAAGGAGCTCTGGGGCAGCTGACACCTGGCAGATCTCTGACTAAATGAAAGAAATACAGAAGGATTTGTGAGAGAACATTCTGGAACAGAGGACCTCATGTACAAAGTTCTTTGAAATGAGAGCTAATGTAGAAGAAACAGAAATTGAAAGATAAAGTAGCAAAGGACAGGAAGCTAGTGGAATGTTCTAAGAGAAGTAGTGATGTGATCTGACCTGCCTTTTTAAAAGGTTTATTCCAGGCTATTGGAGGACAGGAGAACAATTAGGAAAACAATCAGATTTGAGCACATTTTGAAAACTGGCATAAGTAGGATTGATAATATATTGGATATGGAAAGTGAAAAAACAGCTGAGTATAGTTCCCAAGTTTGGATCTAAGCCACTGTATTCATAGATACCACTTCCTGAGGCCAGAAAGATTTGGGAAAATGGACAAACTAGGAGAAACTGACTAGTTTTAGACATATATTTGGATATCTGTGGCAGAGTCAGATAAGTATGTTGAGGAGGTAATAAAAAATGCAAACCTAACTTACGGAAAGAATGGTTGCTGACACAGCTGTGAGAATTCACAGCCAAACAATGAAGTGTATTGTTTTAAATAAGTAACATTTTATTCTTTTTCTGCTTATAAACCAGCTCAGATCATGGCATACATAGTATTTCTTGCAGCATTTTTATGTGTATTTTGCAATATACTGTATATTTTATTGTTTATCCTTTATATGCATACTTACATAGTAACACTATTAATTGTTTGACTTGCTTAAAAAAATTCGTTTTCTGATAGATCTCTAAATGTTTTAATATGGTACAGTTTTTTTGCTTTTTGTGACTGATGTAGCTCTGACTGGCCTTCAGCTTGCAGACCAGACTGACCCCTAACTGTCAGGAATCTTCTTTTCTCTGCCTCCTGAGGGCTAGGGATACAGGTTTGTGCCACTGTGCCTGGCTTAACATGGTAAAATTTTTAAATTTTTATTTAAATTTCATGTTCCTCTATGTATTTCTGTGTTTAGAAACTCCTTACATATCACAAGGTTCCATTAAATAATTGCCCACATTTAGAACTTTTAATATATACATCATTTATTAAAATATAATTGAGTTGGAAAAACTGGAGTTGAATTACCATTTTCTCTAATTGTGAAAGCAACATTGATTTTTAATGCATCAGATTTCCTTCACTGATTTTAAGAGCCAACTTCCTAAATCTGTCATTTGTTGGCACATTGGTGTTTGGTTTTGCTTTTAAACTATTAGGAACTGTGGTATCTTTTTTTTTTTTTTTTTTTTTTTTTTTTACCCTAGCCAGTTACTGATACAAAAATTAGCCACATGTTTTGTTACCCTGTGATTTTACATGGGTCCTTTACCATTTCCAGGGTTCTAAGTGATCTCGTTGAAATTTTTATTTTTGTCGAATACTGTGCCATCCTAACTGCCATGTCCCAGACTTACAGCACTAATATTTATTAAAGGACGATACTGAAAGCAATATCCCTGTCTTGTTCTCCATTTAGTAGTAACCATGACTATCATGCTTGCTTTCCTAGATCTCTGTACTTTGATTAGAAGATGCCCCAACCTTGTTCACCTCGACTTAAGGTATTGTTCGGATCAGATGCTGAAAAGTGAATCAAGAAAAGAGATTAATGTTGAGTTGAAACAACTAAGCAGTAAAATTCTCAAACTAAAACTGATGAGTGATTTTGAATCGCTTCTTTTTTTCTGTTACAGTGATAGTATTATGCTAAAGAATGACTGCTTTCCGGAATTCTTCCAGCTCAACTACCTCCAGCACCTCTCACTCAGTCGATGTTATGATATAATACCTGAAACGCTACTGTAAGTATGTTTTGCTTTTATGTTGGTAGAAGGCAAGAACCAAGTGATGCCACTTGGTGTTAAAATCCATTATTACTAACAATTCAAAATGTGAATATTAATATTAGCATACCAGAAAATGGAAATGGAAAAATTAGGAGCTGCTATCTTTTGTTTTTAAAAAGATTTTCCTTATTTAGTTCCATGGGGCATATATAGTCTTTATTATGTCAAATGTAAATTCATAGTAATTTCATTGAACACCACTAGAGGTCAGTGTCTTGCACTGGTCAGTTACTTTTTTTCCCACAATTTATAGCCAATGTATATAACCTGAATGTAGCTGTTATACTTCTTTTTCTATCATAATATCAGTAATATAGCTTCAGATTACATCCATATCTAACAAAGATGCAGAATTTGAGAAAATAATTTAGTCCTCAATATCTTAGATTTTTTTTTTCTTTTTTCTTATTTTTTTTAGTTTCATACAAGACTACAATGAATTTGTCATGGTTCATCCCTGTTGCCCAGTCTCATGCTCCTTCCTCCTCCTCCCACTGCAAACCTTCCTCCTTCAAACAGACTTCTTTCTATTCTCCCGTCCTCCTAAGTACATGGCCCACCAGGCCTCATGGGGGTTGCCTGTACTGGCCTGCACCTGAGCACTTTCTGGGGCATGACTGGTGGTATCAGTGGATCTGACACTGAAGAGAGTACTTCCCTACTACCCACCCTCGCGTTCTACTTAACTGTCTCGGAGAGCTGTGGTCCCTCTTGAGATCTTGCTCCTTCCCTGAAATATTAATAGGAAAAAAAATCCTGTGCAGGTTTTGTGGAAGTAGCCACAGCTCCAGGAAGTTCATGGATGCAGCTGCTCTGTTGTCTAGAAAATACTTTCTGGCAGCTCCTGCCTACCCTCAGGCTCTTCTTTTCTTACCACCCTTCTTTTGTTCCCTGAGCTTTGGGGCAAAGTTATTAAGATACTCTGCTTGGGTCAGGCAATCCATGGCGTTTGTGATTTACAAGTCCTATTGAGAGCCAAGCAGTCCATGGCTGCCTATTATTATCTGTACTTTGGTTATTTGTAATTCCCTGCATTAGCCATCTTCCATAGCAAAAGAAAGCTTCTAGGTTGAGTGTTGAGAGCTGATCTATGGTTCTTTGGTATCATGTCCTTATAGGTAAATCTTAGTAGTCTGTTCCTCCCTAGGGTCTAGGGCTCCCCCTTCCAGAAGTTCTTGGTGTAGCTTATATTATCTGGCGTATATTCCTTGCTGAGAAGTGGGCCTTTAATCAGACAGCAATTGGTTATCTCTATAACCTTTGCCACTATTGTGCCAATGGGCACCTCTTGTCGGGGGTGGTTGTTAAAACTCATCCAACTCAAAGTTGGGGAGGTGTTGCTGGCCTTGTTTCCCCAGCAGCTTGCATACTTTCTTGTACTGAGAGTTGTTGGGCAGAGGTTTCCATGTCAATTCTGGCTTGTTCTTTCCACATCTGTGGTCAACATATATGGTATCTTCAGCAATGTGGCTTTACTGTCATGTTCAGATGAACAACCAAGAACACTAGCAAAAGCTATGAAGTTTTAGAGGCCATTGAGACTTCTGGCCAACAACCCCTTCAGAGGTCTCATATACCTAGTTCTGAGAGTTACATTCATTTGCCCATGACTTCTAAAGGAGCATCTCATGGCAGACTGCAATTTTCCTTTCTTCCTCTATGTTTCCCTAAGTGGGATATAATTTTCTCGATAACAGAACTGTATTCTATACTAGGTATATATAGGCACATTTTCATAACTCATTCATCAGTTGTTGCATATCTAGGTTGATTCTATTTTCTAGCTATCGTGAATTGGGCTGCTATGAACGTGATTGTGCATGTGTCTTTGTAATAGGCTATAGAGCCCTTTGGGAATATGCCCAGTAGTATAGCTGGGTCATATGGAGTTTTAATTTTTAGTTGTTTGAGAACTTCCACTTTTCCAGAGTAGCTACATGAGTTTATATTTCCACCAGAAATGAATAAGGCCTTCCTTTCCCCAGAGCCAGCATTTGTTTTTTGTATTCTTGATTTTAGCCAGTCTGACTAGGGTAAGATAAAATCTCCAAGTAATTTTAATTTGCATTTCCCTGATGGTCAGGGATACTGAAAATATTTTAGATATTAAATAGACATTTCAATTTCCTCTTTAGTTTAGACTTTGTTTAGTTTCAACATCCATTTTTTTTTTAAATTGGTCTGTTTGCTTTCTTAGTGTTTGATTTTTTGAGTTCTTTGCATGCTCTGAACACTAATCTTTGTCAGACATAGCATGCAAAGATTTGTTTTCCCATTCTGTGGGTACTTTTTTGTTTAATTTGTAGTTTCTTTTACAGAGTTTTTTTTTCCCACTCATACAAACTTGATGGGTACCCTGTTCCCCTCCCTCCCTCCACCCTTCCCTGGATCACCTTGCTCCCTCCCCCCTTTTCCCCTTCTTTCCCCCCCTTTCTCCCAGTCCCCCCTACCCCCCATTCCTGGAACATCCTTTAGTGTGCATGTCAAACCTCCCTCTGGGTCCTCCTCTCTGATGAGAGAGAATATTTTTAATTCATTGTTGATTGTTGGCCTTATATCCTACGGGAATGGTGTTCTAGTTAGAAAGTCCTTACATAGCTTATCAGTTCAAGTATATTCTCTAATCTTCTAGAAGTTTTCGTTTCAGGTTAACATCGAAGCCAAGCAGGTAATTAACCAAATGTTTTCCCTATAGCACAGGGCAAGGGAAGGAGGCTGTAAACCCTCAGATTTTAGTTTGTGTATCCAATGGTTATACCTATATCATAATCCCCAATAAACTGATAGTGAAGAATGTGAACCTGAAGCCATGGACATACTTTTAAACTCTTGCATAATTACTTGCCAAATTTGCCATTCAGACCTTGAGCAAAGGGTGCAGTTCTTGAACTTTAATGTGCTATTTTAGGCATCATGTAAATATTACAGTGTTTTTGGTGAAAAATCCCTTAAGATTAATTTGTTGGTACTCTATCCAAAAGTTTCTCTCTGCATTTGTCGCAGGTATTGATTGAAGTTCTTCATAAATTCTCAGAAATGAGAAAGTGAAATTTGATTCTTTAATACCAGTATTTTAAAGTATTTTTAAAACCCTAAGCCCCTTGTCTATATACCCCAATGTATTTCCTTATTTCTTAATGGTTTTACTTTCCACATCTGAACATTTTTCTAAAAATAAGTTCCCTATTTCTCATTGACTGAGAAACTCAAGGTTCAGAGAAAACTGATATGAGATTAGGAGAGACTTATAAGTTCATTAAGTAAGGAATTTTAGATTTTACAAAGGAAAATAGGATTTTATGGACAAAGTAAGGACTAAGCTATAAAACAGCTTATAAATGGTTTTGAGAACAAATCTCACAATATATACTAGGGTTAGCCTCACTCCTCCCTCGGTTTTGCATGAATTCTTTTATTAAATTTAAAGAGCTTTATCAAAGACATCATCAATATTTTATTCTATTTAAAATAGAATTAATGAATTTTAAACCATCCCTTTGTTTTTTATTCCACTGTAATGTCAGCAGTGTTTCTCATTTTTTTGTGTGATAGGTAATGCACATATCAAGACACAATTTATTTGCCTAAGTTTGAAGATTTTCTGGTCTTTGGCCCATCCGCTCAGCAGCTTTCTTCTCACATGTAATGCGGAGAGTGCCACACGATATCCTTTCTTAGCAGATCTCTTGCCCAGTGCTGTCCCAACAATATGCCTCCTCTTTCACTCTGACCTATAGTTCTTCTTTCATATATTATCCACTGGCTCACAGCTTGGCTGCTTTGGATGGCCCAGAACCAGAATCCTCCCAGTTCTCCAAGTTTCAAATCTTACATGAGGAGGAGCTGCACTAAAACAGGCACTACTCTCTTTAGTGGTTGTAAGTGTAAACATCCATAGTTCCCAACCTTTCTTTTATGCCGCAGTGCAGAAGAATGGTAGCAGTGAGCTCCTCTTGACCTGCTTTTGATCTCTTAGGACCATCTGATCTCCTTGTCCCTCACAAACACACTTAAGACAGTGACTTTATTTTCTAAATTACCTTTCATTTGTATTCTGCAACGTACACTCCACACCTGTGATGTGCCACACGTGGGGCAGTGGAATGGTGACTGGCGTCTGAAGGCCTGCTGGGCCACTGGCACTGTAAACATTAGGAAGTACCAGCCATTGAGGAGCAGTGAGTGACGCAGTCTGAGCATAGGAGGGTGCCTTGCACACTGGTATATGTAGAATAAGCTGGAAGACAGATTGGCAGCCAGGTGAGTTATAAGCCTGAGTTTGAATAATTATCGTCTGTGAAAATACTAAGTTTGCTTTCAACTCTTTTAAGTCATTGATGTGTTAACTATCTCTAGTAGGATTTTGCTGATACTCCAAAGTGAATGTTCTCCTTCCTGAGACTTTGTACTGTGTCCCAATCTAGAGCAAATACACAGAGCAAACAGATCAGAGGGCTGGATTTGTAGGCACATAGCCCTGTTAAAAGAATGATTGCCCAACCCTAAAATATTTACTTTGAGGAAATAGGATTGCTTTTTTTGTGAACCCAAATCTCATTCTTGACAGGTGAAATACAGAAGGAATGTGGCGTGAAACAGTAAAACAAAATCATAGTACATACAGAAATAAGATTATCTTGTAGAAATGTCACTCCATTTTTCTGCACCCTGTATCACTCTATCAACTACCCCAAGAAAGTCATTGGTAGATTCTGCTGCACACAGTGGACTTGTTAACAGTGAACTAAGATGATCGATGCTGCTAGCTTCTGGTGAGAGAATCAAGGTTTAAATAAAGGTCATGTCCAGATTCCTAACTTGTAGGTTTTGGGGCAGTTCCCATTGACACCAAAGTAATACATTTACTTTTACTATGACTAGCTTGCTAACTCACATCACAGTAACCCCTTCTAGAGAGGACTGTGAAGTCAAGAATGAGAAGGGTGAGACTCATTTAGTTCCATGTATGGAACAACCTGGATGACCTATTCTTCCTATATCACTGTTGTTTCGTGTCATTTATTATGAATTATGTTTTTTATAGTGATGATAACAGTTGTAAATTGGCTTATGTAAGTGTTGTCCAGTGGTCTCTATAGATCCTAAAAGTGTTTCTTCCTTTCCAGTGAACTTGGAGAAATTCCCACACTAAAAACACTACAAGTATTTGGAATTGTGCCAGACGGTACTCTTGAACTGTTAAGAGAAGCCCTTCCTCATCTGCAGATTAATTGCTCTTACTTTACCACCATTGCCAGGCCAACTATTGGTAATGAAAAGACCCAGGAGATATGGGGTATCAAGTGCCGACTGACTCTACAAAAGCCCAATTGTCTATGAAATGCTTATTACAAGGTGGGGTCTCCTCTTCCTTCGGAATATCGCAGATAGGCAGAAAACCTAGTTGCTGGAGAACTTCACTACTTATTGGTTTTTCTTTTAGCCTCCATCCAGCACATATTAGGAATCATTTGAAAGGAAGTGTGTATTTGCTTAAATGACAGTTAAATGCATCTATCACACAGTGAGTGCCCTAAAAGCCTAAGTCTGGAAATTTAGGTGAGCCTATAATTTCAAGTGCTTTTTAAAGCAAAATTTGAGCTAACTCTTCCAAGTGCTCGTCTGACTATTTAGAATCAAGTTTAAAAATTACCACTGGCTAATAATTTTCATGTTGTTTGTGGTAACTTTAATTAAGTTTTCAGTATTTTATAAAACTTGATTTGGAAGAACAATGAAGCTATATGTATTGTGAGCTGAACAGAAAGAATTATATAGGCTAGTAGCATTTACGGCAATCTAACTTCTGGGAATTAAAAAATGCATTTCAACTTCGTGTTCAGACTTGATATTAGTTCAGTATGAATAGTCCTACACAACTCACCTTAAACAGGAAATAAAGCCAGAAGTATAGTATTGGTGTAGGCCTTGAAGCCGCAAGAGGCGATTGATTACACTATGTTCCCAGAAGTTAAGTAGGTGGGGAAATATAATTGTGCTTTTCTAACTTTATAATCAATTTATGTTAATGTAGGTTGTTTAGCTTTTAAAATAACTTGCTTTGTTTTAGAAAGATGGTATTATCTTAATCAGCATTTATTCTTAAAGTTGGATGAAAGAATTCCAAACTTTTATCCTTTCTTTCCCTTTTAGCACTGATACTATTTTTATATTACTCTGGAATCAAGTATTTTACATTCTTTTTAAGTGATCTTTCACAACTGTCTGGAACTACCCACTGGGTTCCTATTCCTAAAGTTCCCTTAGGAAGAACTGTTTATTTCTGTAATTCAGAAATGCGTAGAAGTCGGTGTGTATGTGCAGCTTCAGAGCACTCGGCACTGTGTGCACTTAACTTTTTGAGACTCAGATGTTCAGCCTTTGACTTTTAAACACCTGGTAGACATAGGAGCCAAAAAATCAAGTTGTGCTTCTTAAAAATCTCACACTAGTTTTAAGGCAGTGACTTATCTTCAAAATGAGATGGAAAACCCAACCCAATAACTTCTCTTAATTTTATCAAAACTTTTTAATGTTGCAAACAATACAAAGTGCCTTTATCTGCTCAGACCTACCTACAGAATATTCAATAGTGTTACACAGGAAATGATGGTCGTTCAGTTTCCTAGTGCATGTGAAGTGTTAAGTACTACTTGAAGTTATTGTTTACACATTAGTGACAAGGGCTGGTGTGGGATCTGGTTGGACTCTTCCAAATGCCAGCAAACATACAGTACCTGTTCTTCCTTACTCAAATCCAGCTGTAAGCTATTTTCAAACACATTGAAGCAATCTGTATTTTTGTATGTGATTTCTACTTTTATAGACTTGTTTTAAAATAAAATCATTTTTATAAAAATGAGCGAGCAAATTTGTATCCTCTTAAAGTTGTTAAAATAAGAAAGAATCAGTGTGGTTTTCCATTTGGTTTAGAGCCCCTAAGACCCTTCTGAAAACATTGCTTCATACACTATGTTCTCTGTGTGCTTCATATGCTTATTAGACTTAGTTCTTGAATGTGCTTCCAAAAGTGGCATATTTATAAAATATTTGAGATCAAGCAGTCATTGTGGTATTCAAATACTGTTAATAAAAGCCAGATAGCAAAATCCTGTAAGATACAAACTTGATAAGCTATTCATTTGACTGCCATTTGAAAGTGACTCAAAGTAGCTTATTATAGATCCAGTTTCTAACTTTTCCATTTACATGACCACTACTATTCCTGGTATTATTTTTAAATGATGAATAACGTAACAATATCACATATATATACAGCAGGGGCTATGAAGAGTTCAATTATTCAGCTTGAAGTCAACTCTTGCCCAACCTTTTATTTACCATTATTTCAACAATACCCCCATACTCAAATTAGAAACATCAGACCTGTGATTCCATAAGTACTAAGGTAAATCCCTCTGAAATGTAGGTATTCTGCATTAATTCTATCAGTTGGTATGCAAAATCCTTGTCTCCCAAGTGTTTTGTGTTTATTTGAATGTTTCATTTTTGAAACAGGACTTCACTATGTGTAGCAGTCTCGGGACCCACGGAGACCCTTGAGGGCAGGGATAAGCAGGCGCGGAGTCAAGAGCACAGACCCCGGAAGTCAGGCGAGTGGCAAAACAGGCTCGCAGGCTCATTTATTGTAAATATTGGGCTGCTTATATACCCCACCCAACATCCCATTAAGTCCCAGCGTGAGCTTTTTTGCTATGTTGTCCTGTCCAGGTTGGTCCTCTCAGCCAGGCAGTTGGACGTCAGCACCAGGCAAGGCAGCAGGTTCAAGTTTGGGGAAGTTGCATTCGTGCATGCGGCCCATGCAGATAATACAGGCCTGCCTGGTCCGTTCCTCCTACAGCTATATACCTCAGACTAGCCTGGAGTCAGCTGTGAAGCCAGGTGAATAATTCCTGGCCCTTCTCTGTCCTTGCTCCCGAGTGCCGATCGTGAAGGAGGCTGTTTGAACAGCAGCACAAGGGACGATCATGAGGAATGAAGCAGGTTAGTCCGGGACCAGGTGAACAGAAGCCCTTTGTTTCTGGGTTCCTGGGCCCCAAAACTGCTCTCTTCAGCACTTTTCTGTCCTGTACGAAGCCACACAAGTGAAAAAGCTCAAAAGTCTAACTTCAGGCTGGAGAGATGACTCAGGGTTAAGACTGCCTCGCAAGCAGTAGGTTCTGAGTTCGGATCCCAGGTCCCATGCAAAAAAAAAAAAAAAAAGCCAGACGGAAGTGGCAGTGGCTGGCTGCACTTCCAGACCTAGTGGGCAGAGCCTGGGAAATCAGGTGAAGCAAAAAGGAAGTAGAAGCAATCCAAGATGATTCCCGAAGCCACCCTTAGTCCCCCAATGGGACACATCGTGCCTTCTCTCTCTCTCACACACACACACAAAATAAATGAAGTTTTTTTTTTTTTTTTTTAAGAATCTAACTCCAAGTACAGATCAACTTCTAAAAGCCTATATTCATTGAATTCATATGTCTGTTTTAAATTTACTACTACTCTGTTTAGTGAATCGGGCACCTAAAACATCTTTTTGTTTATCTTTAGTTCCTCCTCTAGTCAGTGATCTTAAAAATACATTAAGGAAAGTTCCTTAATATGCAAAACTTAAAAGCCTTCTCTCATTGACTTATGCTCTAATTTCACATAAGTATACTTAGAGAACTCCTTGGGAGTGCTAAGTCTTGCTCTACAGGCCAAGCAGGCTTTGAACTCAACCCTGTGTCTCCTCCAGGGGTTGAGATTATGCCATTTATTTTTATTCCCTGTAACCACTACGTAATTGTTTATCACATTAGCTGTTTTACCTGGAACCTTTCTTGCATAATTGTCTATACTATTCTTAAATATAAGGAAGACACAATGGAATCAATTTTCATTTTCTAAAATTTAGATTAAAAATAGATTTACAATTATTTCACTTTAAGTTTTCTATTTGACAGCTTCAACTCACCTATTTTACAATTAAGTATTTTTAATATGGCTGTAATACTATGAAGTCTATATATTCAAGAATATAAATGTATATAGAATATCAAAAATATCAGACCACATTATCTGAAGAGTACATTTTCCAGAAAGTGAGTATGCTACTCTGAATAAAAGATTATCATTTATATCAAGTATTGGCAATGCATTACAGCTCACAGAATACTCAGCTGTAGAGGAAAAAGCTTTATGAAACATTTTTGTGGAAAAATGGTTTTCAATAATGATTCCCTAAAATTAAAGTTAAAAAAAAAACAGACTACAATAAATTCAGTTTTATTCACATACAGTTGTCATTAAAGGTTATCCCACTCATAAAGACATTTTTGCCATTCTGACATCCTTTGCCTCTCATCTCTTACAAATAAATCTTGCCATACAGCAGAAATTATATTGCAAAAGGATTACACATCAAATAATCTTAAAACCTTTTCAAATATGGCTTACAAACAATTTCACACAGCAAGTTACATGTTAATATGTTACATATGAACAGATCTGTGATAAAACATGGACAACTAGACATTCTAATGTATTAAAATAGAGTTGGCTTTTTTTAAAAAGAAGGTATTTTAAACCTTTTCAAAAGTTTCTATAGTGTGGAATTTTACTTCTTTAGCCAGTATTATGTATATTGTGTCTTAAAAAAAAATAATGTGGAAATGAGATTCAACTAGAGAAAAACACTAATTTTATTTTTTCCATTTGATACATATGTAAATTCTTTACTCTGGGTATCTATGCAGATACTCTTAATAAAACATTCTTCTGAATATATGTCACACGTGTGTGTATGTGTGTGTATCATTTTAAAAGAAGCAAACCAGAAATCAGATTCATCCTTTTGTGGGTAAATTTCATCTGTGCATCATAAAAATTCTTTTCTCTAAATGTCCATAGACATAAACCTCAAAACCTAACTTTTAAACTGGTAAGAGCAGCATATTGAATGATGAGAAAACTAAGATTATCTGATGTGCTTACACATCCTAGCTTTCACAGTTTTTACTTCTGAGCTCACTATGCTCAAGTTCCGTAAAGACCAAGTCCACTTCATTCATCATTATCCATCTAACACCTAACATGATACATGGCACAGTGTGGATGTTCAGTAACTATGAAAACACTTCACCACTAAGTGAAATAAACAACTTTCAACAAATGACTTAAGAATACCTTTCATTATTCAGCGACAGGTGCTTTTCAAAAATAATTATTTATAAGTAAATTAAGAATTAAATGAACATAATTTTCTCCAGTATAAAAAATAAAAAGTTTTCAGAATGGGAGAGAAAACAAAGTCTTTACGTTCTATCTTACAAAGCAATTATGTAAAATTTGGAATATGGTGTAAGTAAAAACAACACTAGATAAAACAAGTCAAAAAATAATTATGCCTTGTATAATTACCAAAGAATTCATTTTCTTTCTAACAGTACTCCTAACCCTAGATAAATATTTTGAAGATTTTTGTGAAATCTAATACAAATATGTCCATCACATCCTTTCAGTCCATGAATTCATGTTAGAGATTGAAAGATGAAAAAGCCCTACTGAACTCAAGCCACTTTTCAAATAAGTGAATGGCCTAAAAGAGCATCAGGATAAACAGTACATTTGTAATGCATTGTGACTTCTCCCAATAAATGTATTCATCCAGACAGTTGACATTAACCAAAATGCATCAGACCCCATCTACAAATAATTTCAAAAATGTTTGGTAGTTTTCAAGTCAACAGTCACTACATCATTGTGTACTGGAATTAGAAAATTCTTATCATATAAAACACATTTATTTACCTATGTCAATTAGGTCAATATCAGAATTTATCAAAATTTTTAGAAATCTTTTAGGCACTATACAAAATAATGCATTAATCAAATAATACATATGACTAATTTCATAAAGTTACTAAGGAAAAAAACAATACAGTTCAATTTCAAATCCTGAATACTTAATCTTTTATTTTAAATTGTTTCACTAAATTTTTAAGACTATCAACACTCTTGGCAATCAGTTGAAAATAATACAGAAACTTCCCTGGCTCAATTCTAATCCACTTAGGTCTACCCATTTTCTTACACAGTGAACAGTTTGTTTATCAGAACCCAACAAAAGAATATTTTGAGTTCCACTTTGCCACTTTTGAGCCTGGGGAACCAGTCTCATTAAGAAGCAAAATAAGGTAGGTTGATGGCTGGTAGTCTATTTTTACAGTAAAAAGTACTTTTCCAGTAATCAAAATTTGTCATCCTAGGAAATCCTTCACTGTTCTAGAATCACAGTTCGAAGCTCATCTTCTTTATTGATCGTCATCGAAGCAATAGCTCCATCATTAAATTCAAAAGAAGTTCCTCCATCCACAACCATACAGGCATCCCAACAACGAGAACGGACACAAACTCTAAGCAGAAAGAAACGTCTCATTAAATATGAAAATGTCTTAACCTTAAACAATAGTTTCTGTTCATTTTTAATACAACCTAGCAGACTATTTGGCCCTGATTTTAAAAACTGAATTCGTATGTAGATTATATGGCCCTGATTTTCAAAAGAGAATTGGTGACTGTAAGTAATATAGGCATATTACATTAAAGTAGCACCGTTCACTCCAGTATATATCAGTGAAAAGCGCAGACTCAGAGTGGAGTTCCAGTATTTTCATGACAAAGATTTTAAGTACTGAAACTCGAGTGTTCCTTTCATGTAAATGTTTACTTGAGGACACTGTATGCACAGAAAACCACACGTAGTTAATGCGCAGGTCAGATGGGGAATCAATGCTTCTCCTAGGTGCAACTCGTGCCTCTCCTTCCCAAGCACATGTCATTTCATCATCATACACTTCACTTTATTCATTCTTGAACTCTGTATAAATAGTATTCCGGCCAATCTACTATTCTAGTACATATTAATTTTCATCCCCAAGTGAGGGGATGCACTGAGGTCAAGCAATTTTTCATATGCTTATTAAGTATCTTTTTGTGAAAAATAACAAAGACCTCTGACCTTTTTTAATTGTCCTAGCTGCCTAATTACTGACTTGTAGGAATTTTTAAGTGTCCCTTAGCCAAATGCTTAACTACAAATGTTTTACACCAGATTTTTCAAACTAACACTTACATATAGATATAAGTAACTTGGGTCTGAAACCCAAATACTGACACGAAATTCATGTTTCACGTATACCTTAAATATATGTCAGGTACATACAAGTAATTTTGTATATACTTGTAGTGTATCTACATTTTGACTGACACACCACATTAAGTAAACCAAACTTTCACTTACAGCACTATTCACAAAGATTTGGATACAAAAGCATTTCATAACCAAACTTCGCCTAACATGAAGTAGATGGTAATTTAGCTTTCTTGTTAGTTTAGCACGGAGTAACCTTTATAAAACAAATACATTCTTTTGAATAGCTTCACCCTTCATACAAAAAGCCGAGAAAAATTCAGAAAAGCTGGAAGACTCCTACTCTAATTTGGACATCATATTTATCCTGCTTTTATTCCACAATTTATAGAAAATAATTATTCTTATCCAGTTTCTTTTAAAATATACAATCTGATCTTACTGTATAATGATACTTAAAAAAAAAAACAGCTTAACCCAATTAGGTAACCATAAATCTTTCCTCTGAAAACTTAGTTTCTGTAAAATGATGAAAGTTTGAATGACATTGTTTTGCTCAGATTAACTTAATACCTCACTAACAAGTCCTACTTGCTTCCTAGTTTAAATGAGTTAATCTAGTGAAAGGGAAAATCAATTGTGTCCCAGCACTACGGAGGCTGAAGCAGGATATTGAGTTCAAGGCCATTCTAAGCTATTATATAGCGAGACCCTATCTCAAAGAGAAAATGAAGCTCAAAAGAAAACGTATTTTATACTGATAGAAGGAATGAAAACTGACAAGTCAGACCCAGGATACTTACTTTGAGGAGAAACAACGTTGACGACTGCTTGAGAAAACTCTGTTAGATATTGGCTCTCGAATACTGAAAAGTATTTTTGGTTCTTCTGGGCTGTAGAGCAGTGATTCATTATATTCATTTGTTACTATAAATTAAAAAATTAGCCAATTTAGTGAGCACATTCACCATGAGAAGCACAAAATGAAAAACATATGCAAACTCCAACTTAAAGCACTGTGTTCCAAAGGTTTGCTTGAAATAGTAACTGTATCTTGGAATGCTGTATTAACAACCACAACATATGCCTTAGCACTATTATCCCAAAGAAACATCATCCTTATTACAGAAACAGGTATAACTGGAGGAAAAAGGAAACAGAAAAGAGCTACAAAGCTAGTGATCAATATACAGAGAAGGATAATTAGTAATAAAGAGAAAGTAGAAAGGCAAATTCAAAGTTGGAACTTGAGTTGCTCTAGCTATCCCCTTGACAAGTTCTCTAAGTATTATGTCACAGGAGTTCGTGAGTTAATTGTCTTGATAAAAAAAATGCAGTCTCAAAACCAAAGACAATGGCATGCATTGTCTCTTTCATAAATAAACAAAACCTTAAAAAATAATGACAGGTAATAAATTTTCTCCAATAAGACTCAATTTCTCAAGATATTTTTAGAAATCTTCGAGACTTGTTTTTTCTCCCACCAAATGCCACACAAGGGTTGTCATGTGGCACATAAATTGGTGAAAGATAACTGAATACACCAGGCATAGCAGTACTTGCCAGCAGTTCCAGCTTCCAAAGCTCTTAAAGAAAAAATAATAATTCTACAAAGGATAGAAAGATTAGCTAAGCACATTAAAAATATATAAAAATCTACCTAATTAAGATGCCTTAACTATTAAACTGTGGCTAGAATTATACATGTTCCTCAACTTACAAGGTTGTGAGATTGCACCTCAATAAGCCTCATCATAGGTTGTAAGTATTTTAGGTTGAAAATGTGCTTATTACATCTAAGCTACTGAACACCATGGCAACACAGAACACTAAGATATCCATCTGCTATTTGCCCTTCTGACCTATGACTGCTCACTGGGCGCTATATCCTGCTGCCAATGCCCACAGTCCACAGGAGTTACATACTATCACTGCATTGAGAAAGATGAACATTCAAGCTTCCATGTGAAGTTCCTACTAAAAGTAATTCACTTCTTAGCCATCATAAATTTGAAAATCCAATTTGTTTCTTTAGCAAAAAAAACCCTAACTGATCCACAAAACAAGAAATTGCTTCCTCAGGAACCTATCAGAGAAAGTGTACTAGCTTTGAAAGCAACTTTAAAATAGCATTCACTCTGCTGTCGAAGAGTAATCCAGTCTTCAAAAGAGTAACATTTTTCAGTAATACTCATATTTAGTAAGATAAGCCTATCATTATATTCTGAATGTAGTGTTGTGTTACATTATGTTGTTATGGTTGTCTAGGTTTGCATATTTTCACACATTTGCACATATTTATGAGGTACAAGGTGGTTCTTTGATTCATGAGTATAAATTTGAGGAATTACTTCAGTTAAGTTTTAAATTAAAATTATGTAACTAGGTTTTAAATTAAAATTATGTAACTAGAAATTATTATTGTCATGTGTCAATTTTACTTTCCTTAATGCTAACTGATGAGCATAATTAATGCTAATTGACAAGCCACAATTAAAATAATCCTGTAAGACTCAAATTGAAAGATGAACAGAATATTTACAACAATCTTACAACTAAAACCATGAAAAGCAGAACCATGAAAAAGGGGGTACCTACCATATTGATGAAAATACAGAACATACTGCCTGTTTGAAAAACACAGTTTATCACCAAGATATGTTTACAATACACTATGTTTTGACATAGATGTTGTATTTCATGGTAGACACAATTCACAGTATAAAAAATCAGCTTTAAACATTATATACATGTTGTTTAATTACTTTTAACCAGATTAAAAACATGTATGCCAAACACACTTTACTACTTCACATGACTGTTGTCAAGTGATGTGTAACAAAGGATCACTATTACATTTGTTGCCTACCTTTTTCAACTAGTTCTCTGTTCAATGGAAGAGTCAAATTTCCTTGCCGTTTTGCTATTGAAAGAGGAAAAGGGGAAACAGCTTCAGTTTATAGAATATCACACATAACACAAATAGCATGTGATACTAGTATTGTCAACTTGCCACGTAGGAGGTAAGCTTTCACGAGAAAGATTCTCTACATAGCTTCTGCTGCTGGGCATGCCTGAAGATGGTCTTGACTGCATTAACTAGGTGGGAAGAGTGGGTCATTCCCTAGGCAGGTGTCCCAGACAAGAGAGAGCTAACTGCAAGGATCCACTGCTCTTCTCTCACGCTGTGGACTGTAATCTAGAATTATGAGCCCCCACGTTGCTTGGGGCCAGGTATTTTGTTGCATCGATGTATAATAAAACTAAAACAGCATATTATAATCAGGTTGTAACATAACTGTTTTGTACTCACCAATATTTAAAACATCTTCCACAGCCTGAGCTGCAACTCTGTTAATATTGAATGACCTAGGGAGGAAAAAAAAAAAAAAACTTAATACAATTCTATCTTTATTCTAAAAACATACTAAAAATAAACATTCTTTAAAAATTAAAACAATTATACATAAGTTTTCTAATACATTGGTGTGGGGAAGAAGTCTCCTTATACACTGACAGGACTACAGAAGTGACAACTGAAAGGCAATTAAGCAGTGTCAAAATGTAAAGCGACCATATTCCTCAAGCAACTTATCTCACAAATATTTCCACAAAATATAATGCACAGACACTGTTAGTAATTACAAAACAATTTATTTATTTATCTCCCTAGGAATCTGGTTATTTTATAGCACCTCATATTAAAAAGAAGATTCATGCTAATATGGAAGGAAAGCCAAATGCAAAGTTACGCAGTGTTTGTACCTGTTGTACCTGAGCTACAATATGAAAAGAACACTGGATTCCACTGTACATATTCCTGTGTTTTTAACATGTAAATTTGCTGAAATTATAATTACTTCCCCGAAGGAAAGAGATGTATATAATACACGATGCCTTGTTTAACCACTTAAAAATACCTTTGTATAAACATGATGAACTTTTATAAATATTTCTGTCATGGAGTTAATGATAATCAAAGAAATCAAAAAAATTCCAGGTAACATGGAATTCTTCTACTGCTTCATTAAGCTTCTTTCATGGTCTGAAATAAACAATCTCGGTAAACAGGAGTAACACACAGCACAACTCTATATCTGTATCATTTGGCCCTTCAAAGATGCTGGCAACTCGACATTAGTCTTCCAGCCTTCAGCACTGTGAAAATAAAACCTCCGCCTTTTAAAATTACCCTGTCAGTTTGTGGTGTCTTGTTGCAATAATATAAAACAGACAAGATCACCTACAGACTCGTCTTTCACCTGTGTGTCTTCTTTTGGTGGCTCAGAACAACTTTACTTCTCCATTCAATTAACATTCCCTTGTGAGGCAACCCAAGTAACAATGAGAGTGAATCAAAACTGTCTAGTTGAGCACACCTCTGCTCATATCCAAGTTCTGTTACTTGACAGTTATGTAACTTTGGCTCAAATGTTTGCTCTTGTTAAGCCTCAAATTAATCTTTTAAAAAAGGAAGATAATACTATATCCTTTTAAGATTTCCACAAGGGTTAATGTACAAAAATTAACACAGTACGAAGTAACAAGGGCAGCAATTTATTTAACAGTTGAACTAACATTCACAGAAGATAATCTTATAAGATCACCTAAGTACAGAAGAGAAGGTATTATTATTCTATCTGCATTTATTTTATCTTGCAGATAAGGAAACTTGCATATAGTTTCAAAGTTAGCTAGTGATTTATTCTGTTCAATATTCAATTATGATACTATATCCATTATTACAGAACATGGGTGAAGAAAAGGAAAAAAATCTGAAAAACTATTTCTAATTCTCATTCTAATTTTCAAGAAATATGCTTATCCTGTTCAGTAGAAAAGTACTGTTATGAAAATAAGACTTGATTGTAATGTTTATAGCATATTGGATAATTAAATTTTAAAATAAATTAAGTATTACAACATCATTTAGGAATAGTCAGTCCTCTTTCTAGTTCTCAAGAAAATGAGTTAGAAACCTATTTTTTAATCATATTTATTTTTCCAAAATATTTTAATGAGTTAAGACTAAGTTTTGAAGAAAAAAGATGTAATGTTACTATTTATGAGTGAAATAGAATGAGACTAAAAATTACTTTTGAATAACATGGGACAAAGGAGATATGAAAGATCAATGTACAGAAGAAATGAGGTTGGGCAAGAATTAACTAGAATTTCCAAGTGAATTCAAGGAATCCATTGCAATAGAAGTAAAATTTTATACAATAAAAAGTTTTTGAAAGTCATACTGAAAAAGAGGGGCACATAAACTAGCCCAAATTAAAATTAATGGGGGGGGCAGTTTCTTGTGTTTTTGAAACAGCTCCACAGGCCTCAGACCTGTGTCCTCTATTCCATACTGTTGGGATCACGAGTATACTACCACATCCATCTAAAAATCAGCTTGATAAACAGGTTTTGCTATTTTGGAGAACATGTAGTCTACTTGAAAAATATTTGAGTAAATACATGCTAGATACTATACCACCCATGAAAAAAATTAAGCAACAGAAAAAAATTCTAATAAGCCACCATCTCGATTTCTAAAATTGCTCCAACTAGTTGCATATTGCTGCCTTGTTAGGTGACCAATGACATGACGGAAGTGCTAACCCAGTGGAAGGTGGTGGGAAGGACAATAGGGGGATTAATTCATTGTATTTCTGAAAGGAGCTGAGTGTTAACAAAGATTTCCTGGAAGGGAAGACATTTGAAGACCGGATTCCATAGCTGGTAGGTGGAAAGTTCCACATTCAGAAATTCAAAGCAGGTAGAAGATGAATTAAGCAAAAACAAAAGGCCAAAGGAGGAATGTGTGTGCTGCGAATAACAAGTAGCCCACAGCGTCTCCAAGCACGGATTGTGCAGATCAGGGTGCAAAGCCAGCAAGACATTCATGACCATCTTGTACAGGGCTCTGCATGAAGACTAGATAATATATATTCAGCACCAACTGAAGTTTTATAGTAAAGAATGACATTCTGTTTATCCACACATTAGAAATACCATTGACCAGCAGAAAAAAAGTAAGGCACAAGGAATAACTACTAAAAGCCAAGTCGCTGATTAAAGCAGCAGCAGTAGCAGAGACTGAGAGAGGTGGGCAAAGACTTGAGAAGTGCAGTGGTCAGGAATTAGGGTCAGGATGTGTAGAGAGAATGCAGCCTGGAAGACAGAACAGTAGTTTGTGGAATCGGGGTGATCAGCCACAATGGTAAACAGTAGAGGGAACACAGAGAAAGCTTTAAAGACACTAAGATCAGTTTTTGAACATGTTGAATAATGTACTCTCTGATATTCCCACCTAGTGGGTAATTTTATATGAATTTGTGTTCAAAAAACTACTGATATGCCTAGAAAGTGTCTGAATCAGATCTGCACACTAAGAAGCACAAGAGACTTCCCAGAGGGTTATGAAGAAAACACAGGAGTAAGTTATCCACTTAGGTCTTCTATGGACAAACTTCAAGCTTCTTGGTACTGTACTGGACCTTGTGTTCATTTCTTCACATTCTAAGATATTAACTTCTAAAAAAGTATACAGCTGGGCATGGTCATGCATGACTGTAATCCCAACATTTAGTAAGTAGAAGCAGAAGGGTCAGGAACTTAGAGGTAATCCTTGGCTATCCAGTAAATTCAAGACCAGCCTGGGCTAAATGAAACCTTGCTGTTACTTCCCCCTACCAAAAAAAGGAACTACTTCTGGGTTGCTCGGTGACATTGAGTCTCCAAAGAGAGAGCAGCTGGGCTGCTACTCCGAGCACCAGTGGTCAGACCTGCTCATGTCATAGCATTTCTCCAGGACCAGCTGACCCTGGATGGATTGGCAAACAGCACGTCTGCCTGTCGCCAGGCTACTCTTCTGCCTCCAAGGCTGCATCTCTCCGCTGAGTGAGGAGAGGGTTGTCAGCCTCTTGCTCCTGCCTGGTTTCAGCTGTGTGTTTGAATCCTTGCTCCAGAACATCCTGGCCAGACCTCACGATCCAGTCACTGGGGCCTTGACAATTGTCACCGACTACGTGAATGCGGGTGTCACGTGGACAACGACAAGGCAAGCGTTTGGGCGGTCTCAGCATTAGCCTCTGCTGGGCTCTGTAATGTCAGCTGTCGCCATATAAGCACTGTAATGATGTTGCCATGCGGTGGAAGCTCT